>JAHZMX010002909.1:0-16998 GCA_027743895.1 Seira musarum
CCCGCTTTGGACTGCGTGCAACTCTCCGCGACTTTCTTTACTTTTACCTCTTTCGCTTTCACCCGTTTAGTATAAAGTTTTTTAAGCTTTGTATTTATCATATATGTACGCCGCCATACAACGAGTTGCAGTACGTGATGCATCTAAAGTTTTGTAGGGGAAAGCATGGGAGTTTTCTACGCTTTATACGGATATACAATAAAGTAGACTACAAAGCACGTATCAAAGTTGAGCGAGCTAAAAGAAATAAGAGCGCAAAGCAGCAAGAGGGGAATTCGGGATTTTTCATCTTTTTCGTCCAAAGTTTTCTCTGCCAAGATGTTTTATTGGTTTTTCTAGCTGATCTTATCAATGGTTTCTTACTTTCTCTGGGTCTCTGGAAGTGAACATTGCATTGTAGGTAAGTAAATCGCGTCCTATATGCCGTGTCGGTAACTAAACACGGATGTATGCATTTACACAAACTTCCTGAATACTTTTGTGATAACGAAATTCCAGTAAGCAAAACCACAGAAGTGCAAATGAGAATGCCAATTCAAACCTCATCTCTACTGCGTACAATGGTGTCTACTTAATGATGTTCATCGAGTTCAAACACGACCTAATCACAGTAAAAAGACTACATGGTATTTACAGATCTTCTTTGAATGAATCTTTGATAGGTCTAACCAAGCCAAAGAGTTCCGGTGGTGCGGTGTTGAGTTGGTTTTTCCTTTAAAAACCAGAACACCTATACATGTAAGGTAAGATGGATCCAGAAAAACCTGCAAACACTGATCGAATGAATGGCTAAAAGTTTTCAACGGCTAAAACGATTTCAAGTAATTTCTACTTTCATCGAAGAAGAACGAAGTAATGGAACAATGTACCACATGAATGGGACCAGGCGTAGAAATAATTGATGCCAGGGGGGAAACTAGATCATTTCGTAGAATCATCGCCATTACTTCCCACAACAATAAAGGAAGATTTTCAAGGGGTGGAACCATTAATGTGAACAATAATAATAATTTTAAGCGAGTTCTGCTACCTCTATCTTTTCACTTTTGTCGGTCAAAGTCGGAAGTACAGCAGTTGGATTTTAATTAAAATGTCAATTTATTTTAACGTACAGGAAGGATAAAACTAAATCAGGGTTGACGTAAAAATTGACTGGAAAATCATTTTTACTTTTTACGTAATTTACGGCGAATTCACTTTTGGTGTACACATGAACTTTATAGTTTCCCTGCTTAGAGAAAAAGAAGGCTTTCAACAATTCCCCAATATGAACTCCTTGCTTGCTTTCAATAAATTATGATCTCACAAGTTATCATGATGTCCTTTTATCTATTCATTTCTATTTTTGCTACAATGCACAATAGCACAATGGTCATGGATCAAAGCTGGGATCGGTCAAAAATAAAACAGAAGCATTAGCAATTTAGGACAATTACATTCTGAAGATGTGCCTGTTCTTGGAAAATACTGAAATGTCATATTCTCATGCAAAGGAAGATATCGTGAATTTTAATGACACTTACTATAGAACTAACTTGCTCCTCGTATAAAGGAGAGTCAAGGCTCTGAAAACATTTCAGATACGCTTATCTCTTTGCCACAATTTGAAAGGCGAAAATGTACTATAAATGCTAATGGGTTTTGGGTATACTTACAATCCCCGAGAAAATAGAAAGAGTCTTATTGTAATGAACACCTCGGATAGAGTCTTCCAGGATGTTCCTTCTCACAACTCGTGTCATAGAATTCTATTTTTATGATCTGCTGCGAAGAAAGCAGAATGACACCAAAACATTTATTAATTCGGTAAAAGTCATAGAATTAAAGGAGTGAAATGAAGCATGTTGTCTTGTTACTTTACACGAGTGTAGCCTCCTTTCACGTCGTAATTGGCCGTTTAACGATAGGTCTCTACTGACTTTAGTCTATAGCTAACCATAAGTAAAAGTTTGTTTCGTACATGTTTTTATGTTTTTCCTTTTACGGCCAATGTCAATTATGAAGGTGAATTCTTTAGATACGCTTGCTTTTCAGTTTTATTTTTTTTTCTTTTGTGTTCAGCGTTCAATATTTGTGCTAATCTAAAACATGGAATGTTTCTTTCAGTTTGCTTAGAGTGGCGATTATATCATCATGAGTATGCTGTTCTAGAACGTAGGTAGATACCATTTTAATTGGCACTTTGGGCAAGGTCAATCATTTCAGATTTATCGCAGTGTGAGTATAAAACGGTTTGATATCTGCCCTCCCAAAAGACAATTCATTTTAGGGGGAGTTTGACCATCTGAATTAAAAATAAAAATCACATCTGGGTTTTAGTTGGCTGACCGACAAATGACTTTCACTGCGAGCAGCAGTCATTTTTGGGAGTAGTTATATAATTAGCATATCACCTCTCAATGACCTTTTTGCTGAAGGATTTTTTGTAATACCAATATAACCGCACATACATTTACACGAGCATCAAATGTACTTATTCGCATGAATTATTTAGCTGGAAATGTATTTCAAGTGACATAAAACAAATCCACTTTTCCAAAAAACCATTGATAGCATTTACAAAATTATTCAGTGGAAAATACCAACTTATTTTTTACCTAGAGTCGTTTTATCATTCCTGTGTAAATTTAATTGGTGCTATGAAATTATTTTTCAAAATCTATAATGAGTTTAGGCATTAATTCAAAGAAAAAATTTGCTTTGATATGAAAAAGAATTGCATAACATATGGTGCGAAAATAAATAACTGGGAGTTAAATATACAGATTATGGTTTACACAGATATTTTTAAGTACGTTCTGGCAATATCGGATGCTACTAAAAGATTTCTCTATTTTTTAAAGCAAAGCGTAAAATGAATGATCCGCTTGGTACTTTTAGATTTTTATGTTGAGCTGTACGCGAATACAAACTGGTGGAAATATATTTGGATTTCCTTTGTTACGACGTGATGAATAGTTCCAGGTGAAAACGGAGGAGCCCATTGCCAATGTGCTGATTAGAGTGGAAGGAGTGTGACTAAAAGGTTTATATAAAAGACTGCGTAGAGGAAGTTGTGCAATGACCTGGAGTAGCTAGGTAGTTCTTAAATGAATAAGTACTTTTTCCTGTTTGTGAAAAGGGAAATAATTTCGTCATGTCTAGTCACGTTGCTCACTGAATTGAGTTCGGCCTCTCTTTTCATTATACCTACACCTTTCTGAAGAAAAAAATTTGATTCACAAAAAAGTATTACGCAACAAAAACCATCCACATCACTCATTTTTTATACAGATTTACAGATCAGGCCGACTTATTTCTTGCTCGGAATGAGTGGGGGAAAGGATTTTAATTAATTAGTAATGTACATAGATATTTCCATGAATTCATGATTACATTGGTCTTTGGATTTACATTTATATCTTTCTCTTTAGCATAATTGTATTGACGTGAAACAAGGTTATCCAGCCGTAATTTACAGGTTCACTCAACAATATTAAGAGTTAGTTTGAAGTTGCATGAGGAATACGCTTTCTGCTTACCACCAGCTTTTTCAGCCTTTCTCATAGTCTTTAATCTTCTATTTGCAATGGTCCATCATCCATTTAGAGTCTCTCAAACCCTAGAAATGACCCGCATAATAATGTATGAGCCTTTTTAAAGCTAAATTTCATTAGTTTAAAAGGCTGAAATAAAGTCTTACAGTTCCGTTTGGTCCCATGAGCTGGCATCTCCCCGTGCATCTCGTCTCAGGATCGATATACAAGTGCGATCGTAAAGTGTGCATGGTGTTAGAACTCAACGGGCATTCAAATCCCAAACCACCTTGATCACAGGTGGCTGTAATCAAACTGGACCCGTGAACCGCTGGTGGTTTCGCATACTTTGGAATGAACACGTTGAAATACACGTCGTCCGCTAATTCCCGGGGTGTTGCAAAACTCAAATCAATTTCGAATGGAATGCGCTCGCCTTTCTTAACTGTACATGGTTCCTCACTGCACCCTTCCACGCGGAAGCCGTGGAGAGTTGAGCCGGAACCTTGGGAGAACAAGAAGCAAAAAAAGACAAACTCGTATTTGACCTTAATAAGATCCTTTTTATTATGACAACCAGTAAAATAATTTGAGATTCTTGTTTTTGCCTGCAACAACGAAAAAGTTACCGTATTACATTACTGCATCAACTTACAAGTTACGTTATTGATGTGAAGGGCATAACGCTGGAGGGGATTGTGAGGAAAAAAGACAAAGGCTCAATATCACAAGCGCTTTTTCCATTCTTCTTTTTAAACCGACAACGACAACCCTATTTCTATTTCCTACTTCTTTAGTTCTTACTGAAGGAAAGAGTGTGGTTTGTGTTGAAACTTAGTATAAAAGTGAATTGACTTTCCTAGTGACAATGTCAGAGTGCCTATGAGAGAGGTAAAAAAAAACCCAGCGACTTTTCACTTTGAGTCAGGGATTTCTTGTCCTCTTTATATGCATGGAAAAATGAACGTGAAGAGAAACTGAATTTTGCCCATTCAGTATTTATTTTGTCTGGCGAAACACAAACAAAACAGAAGCATTATATTATTTACCTTTCTGCAGTTTCTACTTCTGGAACATTTTCCAGCAGACTGACTCAATTTTCAGATCCATGTTTATCCTCTAAAACAAAAGGGTTATGTTACTTTGTATGAATGACATGTATGTGAGCCATACTTCATGCACCCATAAATAACTGTTCTTTTCCTTTTGTTTTGCGTTATGATCAAAGAACAGCTAAGCTCATGGAAGCATGCAAGTGAAAAAATTGACAACAGTTACACCAGATACTCGGAGTTTGTCTGTTCCTTCCGTTTTTTATTTCCTTTTGTTTCTCGTTATGATCAAAGAACAGCTAAGCTCATGGAAGCATGCAAGTGAAAAAATTGACAACAGTTACACCAGATACTCGGAGTTTGTCTGTTCCTTCCGTTTTTTTTAAAACGGAAGAAAATTCTCTTTGCTTTATTTTTTCGAATCAATAAGGACAAGTCATTTTTGAGTTTGCATCATGCGGTTGCAAAATCGCTTTCTCAAGCAAAACATTCGTTCGTGACATTAACCTCATTTATCATTCCAACATGTGCCAACTTTCACTTTGAATGATCTTATAAATTGAGCTTCAAATTGAATTCTAGTCATATTCCTTAGATTTTTTTAGGAAATTTAAAAAAAGTAAGGTGAAGAGGAAAGATGAAAAATAAGACAAGTTTATTACGGCATATCTGTTTCAGTTTATGAGATTAATGACCCACCTACTTATCGTTATTTGGCTGGAGTTTTGTTCTATGTGTTATTGCAAGGTTGCATACTTTTTCTGAATAAATAACATTCTTTTTTACTTCTCTCCCCCAGTAAAACACGAAATGATGATAGACTCAGTACGTTATTATAATGTAACTCTTATTATAAATTATTTATGTTCAAGGCTCTGCGCATACTAGAATATTATAACCTGAATACGAACAACCATAATGGTGACAGCAGCAGCCGCTCTAGCAATTCAACGAGACCTCATTAAATTCACGATGTGATTCTTTTGGATTTACTTACATGTATATGCATATCGCAAGCCAACCATGCAATACCATCGCAGTACACTTTGGTAAGGTTTGCATGGTCTGGGAACTGTTTTTTGTCACACTACGTGCATTATAATTCCATTTCCAGCAATTTTTACTCGTCACATCTTGTTTCGTTTAAATTGAAATATTATTGTATCACAAGTTTCCTAATTTTCGAGACGATTTAAAATATACTAGACTTTTAAAAAAAAATTAAGAAAGCCCTTTCTGAAAGTCTAAATTTTCTAATCCTTTCAAACTATGAATCCGGAAATGATAAATTAAAACAACTCAGCATTCGAGTAAATGACACAACGTCTTCCTTTACATGTCTTCACTTCGCTCAGGAAATTCCCAACTCATTTCAGATAGACAATACAGACTGCGCAGTATAAAATGTGAACTTATGTTTTTTTGTCACACTACGTGCATTATAATTCCATTTCCAGCAATTTTTACTCGTCACATCTTGTTTCGTTTAAATTGAAATTTTGTAACACAAGTTTCCTAATTTTCGCGACGATTTAAAATTTACTAGACTCTTCTTAAAAAATGAAGAAACCCTTTTCTGAAAGTCTAAATTTTCTAATCCTTTCAAACTATGAATCCGGAAATTATAAATTAAAACAACTCAGCATTCGAGTAAATGACACAACGTTTACCTTTTTACATGTCTGCACTTTGCCCAGGAAATTCCCAAATCATTTCAGAGAGACAATACAGACTTCGCAGTACAAAATGTGAACTTATGTAAGAATTTCTCTGAAAATCTTGTTACACAAAGTAAGTAAAAGTATTTCTCTGCCTTGACCGCTTTTGCATGTTATTCCTGCGAGCTTGCATGTCCTTCATAAGACAATTTATCAAAAGTGAATCCCTGGATTCACATTTTACTTTCTCATGGAAAACCCTTGCACCAAAGGTATGCGGGTAAAACCGAAATCATTTTCACGTAGCGTTTTCACCTTGTATATGACTGGTAATTAGCATACATGAATAGCTTTATGCAGTAAGTCCAGTTTACGTTTAAAATAAATTTTCTACATTCTAGAGGTGCAACACAACTGAATTTTTTCACTTCCTTTAAGTTATGTAATGTTGAGCAGACAGCAGGCTGTTATGAAACACATTTATACTTGGCGAAGTTGCCGGTAGAAAGTGCATCTGAAAGGCTTAGTGGCCGAATCCTATGTATGTTTTTACAGCAGGAGATCCGTCTAGTCTGGAGGCTTTACTTGTTTAAACTTTTGTAGCCGTTACAACTCCCGGCTATTGCAAACAAATGGTCTGATGAGTATGATCCGACTACTACTTACATCACTGTAATTACTATATATGTACACCGTCAATTGTTCAATGATTTCCAGAAATTCTATTTTTAAGTCTGTTTTCTCTTTGAATCAATATAATACCTTCAAACTTCCCACACTTCAGCCGTAAGGTGTAACGCATGAAATAAAGGGATGATATTATGTATTTGAAGCACCTTGTCCACAAAATAGAGGAATGAGACTAACTGCAGATGCAGATAGTCTGGAGGCTTTACTTGTTTAAACTTTTGTAGCCGTTACAACTCCCGGCTATTGCAAACAAATGGTCTGATGAGTATGATCCGACTACTACTTACATCTCTGTAATTACTATATATGTACACCGTCAATTGTTCAATGATTTCCAGAAATTCTATTTTTGAGTCTGTTTTCTCTTTGAATCAATATAATGCCTTCAAACTTCCCACACTTCAGCCGTAAGGTGCAACCCATGAAATGAAGGGATGATATTATTCGAAGCACCTTGTCCACAAAATAGAGGAATGAGACTAACTGTAGATGCAGATTAACAAAAAGAACTTTGTCTAGACTGTTTACTGGTTACCTACATGCACCATTCTATTTCATTCAGTTTACTTCAGTCTACGTATTTAAATTTACAATGAAGTTTGTATGGCTATCATCGCAAAGTGATGAGCGTTAGTTTATTGGGCGGAACTTTATAGATCCTTTCTTTCAACTAGCTCAACGGCAAAACTTTCACAATAGACTTGTTTTTTTTCTTTGGACTTTAATTAGTGTCTAACGAAATCGATAGCTTTTTAATATAAAGCTTTCATGGTTAGGTAGGTTCATAATGTTGTTTTGCCGAAGAGTATTCTATAGCCCACACCCACATGTTGTCTTTTAATGAAGAATCAATTAATGAGTATTCCAGTCGCAATAGGGCTGCGAACGTATCCGGTGTTTTAAATTACATCATAAAAGCACTAATAAAACATAGAGCCATTAAAAACCTTTCATTAATTAGCAGCATGTAAGGTGCTGTTGCTGGATAGCTCACTCACAGAATTCCAGAGAGCCAAAGCCGCAAAAAAGTGTGGGGACTTTGGTTCTATTCTATATGCGAAATGGTTTCACACACTGAGAATTGCTCACGACCAGCAACCCAACTTTACATTAAATAAGCTGGGTTGTTTTTCAATGGTTTTGTGGACTGAACCAGACATATCCCTCGGGTTTTTATGTAGTGTGCATGCAATTTTTTAAAAATGTGTAAGTAAAATGTAAATTGTTAATTAGCGCACAACGAAAAAATAAACCTGAAATCACGTCCCTAACATGACCGCTATTTAAATGTATTTTTAGGTTTATTTGTTCGCATTGTTAAATAAGTAGAGATTGGGTTAAAGCACTCGAATAAATTGCATTCATTATTTCAACTCCGCCAATTTCTAACAGAGCTTCTTTTAAAAGGGTCAAGTGAAATACAAAAACCATCCAACCAAGTGAGATAACTACTCTTGCGTCAAGTGCAAGTGGCTTTCACCCCACCAGTTTTTCCTTTCGTGAATTGAAGATTCAAAGAAAATTAAGTTCTTTGCACCTTTGAGATGTTCCCCACTGTGATGCTTCAAACATATTTGAAGTCATTCATTGAAGAGTAAACATGTACAAAAGATACAAATATAATGTATTTTAAAAGGAGCACTTTATATAATGACTTCGAAGAACACTTCAGAAGGATAATAATATAGAATCACGAATGACGTATATTTTTGGTAGGCGGATCCTAATTGCTCGAATTAACAATAAAAGGTCACTAGTCATATTCATTTTCTTTAATTATATTTTTTTCTTTTGAAATGAAACAACCACATCTACAATGATTAATGGAGAAGGGAATAAAAGAATTTATATCGTACAAAATTAAATAAGATCAAAAGCGTTGACCTACACAAATTTGATGTAAGTAATAGTATATAAAATCGGAGCTGTACTTATCTGGATCTGGATTAAGAAGAACGACAAGTTCAAGTTCAAATGTTTGCCACGGTTCAAAAACTTTTAAATTGGATTGTGTATCTACCTACATATGATCTGGAAATGAAAAAAAAATTCGTCGCTACCCTTTCTGACACTCTGTGTACTGTGGTGCTGTTTTGCTCTCTGAGGCAACTTTACTTACAAATTACCAAGATTGAGGAGAATGTTTCGGAATTTCATCTTCTGTTATGCAAGATACTTCATTATTAACTTTATTTTGTATAGGGATAAAGTATTTTAGGATTTGTTCGTTTCCAACAAGTACTTCGGTAACTATTGATGTCACGGCCAATGCAAGCAAATTAAGGAGAGAAAGCACATGCTTAATTAAAATTTTCAAAAGATTCGTGACTTATAATCAGATGGATCGATTTCCCAATCAGCATTTCATCGTTCCTATTCATGGCATTGTACATGACTCCGACGTGCAGAATTCACCTCCTCTGCATTTTCCATTAAATTTATCTAAATACGTTCAATTCAAAGTTCAAAGCAGTGAAGTGAGTTACATTACAATTCATTCAGAACTACAATACAAAGTTAATGATCACAGTATGTGATCATGAGTTCAATCTGTTTCGCTGCAATTTGATATTACTTTATTACTGCATTATTTATTGCTGAACTTTTGAAAGCAATAAAAACTGCTTGCTCCACTACACTTGTAAAAGCGTAGTCGCGTAACTAAAGAATATCCAGTGAATTCTGAGTAGAATTTCCAGAAGCTGTTGGTGTCCAACAGGCTGGTGAAATATTGGCCAAGTCTCTTGACTTTTGCTAAAATGCAATGTTTCCTTGTTGGCTGGCACCAATTGAAAGGAAGTGACTCAGATGGTAATATATCTTTCTCAGATCTGGCAAATTGCATGCATGCATTTTTTTCGTTATATAGCTAAACCGCAACAGTTTTCCATAAGTTACTTGATATTGAAATCGAAGCCAAAATTATTACTAAAACTTATTCCGGAAATGTTTCATTTACATTACTTACCTATATTTATCGAAAGACTTAAATCAGGAGGAGCCTATACAAAATCGAGGAAATCCATTTACCCTGTGCCTCCATTTGCCATTTGTGGAAGAACCATGAAGTACCACGTACCAATGTTAGGAATGTTGAAAACCTAATAACATGTTATCTCATACTCAGCTCCAAGTTCTATTTCAATGGCCCAGCATGCGAAACATTCCACAATATTTTCGTTCAGTAAAATTAGGTTGCCACAAACTAATGTGCTTTTTGTCTATAGTTAATGATTCATTAGGACCATAGTATAATAAGCTCATGGTAATGAAATGAATCTCGTGTGGTTCGCTGATCTTATTCTACTACTGAAGTCAATGCCATGAAATTTAATGAGCCATGAAAATAGAAATTCCTCTTTTGTAGCGAATCGTTCTACGGAAGCTTTATTTCATTTTGATGCATATTGAATATATTAAAGATTCCTTTCATTTCCCGAGTTTGACTTCGATTGCCTTAGAGTGTTCATAAAGACAGGAATTCTGATATCCTAATTCCCATTACGCTTCCCTAATAAGCAAGCCATAACGATCTGAAACATCGTTTACTTCTGCGAAGAAAGTCAACGGAACGAAGAAGCCTTGTGCCTTGGATAGGAGTACACTGCGGAAAAATTGATACCAACATTAGTCTGACATGATGTATTAGTGAAAGTCAAGAAATATAATAAGACTAGTTTTTGTCGACTGAATCTGAGATGCTGGTCGTGCTCGGCTTGGAATGAAATATACTTGTATCCATAGTCTAAAACTGCGTATCTCTGTACTAATTATAATTCAGGGACATGGAATTGTGAAAAAAAGTCCAACATTGACATTCATTATCGATGCACATGGGCATTGGGAGATAAAAAAAGTTTGATTTTTTAGTTTGATCTAAAGTAAGTGCGAAACAAACAATTTTGTTTTCTTCTTCATGGTTCCGTTCACTTTATTTTTTTCTTTTTTTTGTACACTATTAAAGCATTTAAAGCGTTGTAAAACAATGATCTTTTATTTGAGATTCTTAACCTTCTTGTAATCGTAATCGTAACCAGGCTTTCATCTTCCTTGAGGATAGAAAAACTGAAAGGATTGGTTATCTTCAAAGAATAAATAAATGAAGTGGGTTGTACTAGCATTTGACTGAGAAACAGTACGCGTATTGTACCAGAAATAGATAACACAACCTTAGGCGGATTTGTAACTTGTTATAAGTTTGTTCAATGGAAGTGTAATTAGGGTTTAAATGCAACGCGTGCAGTTCAATACTTATGAATGAAATATTTATTACGTAGCTGAGCTTTCAGCGAAGTTTTGCTTTTGATGTGTCTGTCTGTATGTCCAATCGATAGCTTTTGAAAGAGGCCACCGATTGATCTCATATTTGGAACAAATGTTTCCTGCATACTGAAGAAGAAGTCCAACTCTTAACGACAAGCTCAAAAACTTTATTCTCAATGCAACATAGAACTTGGGATAGTTTATTCGAAAGGTCTCTTGAAACTCGTTTTAATTATGCAGTTAAGAAATTTATATTACTTAAGCACCAGTGAATGGAAAATAGCAAGTGACCTTTTTTATATGACTTATATGCAACTTGAGACTGTGAAACAAATGTCACGGACGCAACATTTTACAACTTTTTTCCAGTTCTTTGTATCAATAGGACAGGACAGCTACGTATTTATAGGTTTTAACAGGTTTTTGGTATCTGAATGGAACTACGCCTCCGCAACCCGACGCACTCCAGATGGAGAATAGGTCTATCTGGAAGGAATTTCATGCCATTTGCTCAGACACGTGGAAATTTATGAAACATTTATTTTTATAAATCCTGGATATTCTTGGTATGTATTACTGCATGAATTTATTTTAAGTAGGTAGATACTAACGTAAGTAACTCAACTACAAAGGAAATTCTTTCTATGTTTACTTGCTGAATACGAAATATTTTAAAATTGTATTCGTCCATCTGTACTTGTTATTAAATTGCTAGTTTTCCTCATAACAAGGTTTAAAAAATTCTTCTAGCGTTTCACATTTATTTATTTTGCATGAAAAAGATTTAAGGCAAAAGAAGGAGAGTGAATCTTTTTTCCTTTTTCCACAACAGCACCGTTTGCATTCATGCAGGAAATCCGTTAGTTTATGACTCTGTATGTTTCATTCTTCAAAATCACAAATTTTGTGAAGCAGTTTTAGTACAAGTAGCTACAAAAGTAAGAAACTGAGAAATGCAGATGCATGCTTTATTGGATTTCTTCATTCTTCCTCAGATATATCTTTAGTTGTGCAGAAAATATCTTTGTACTACTTATTTTTTAATGCTAAAAAAGAAAAGTAGTTTTTAACTTCTCCAATTGCCGGCTGGCTGGCATGGAATAAAAGCACATCAAATCTGAAGTTCTACCACTTCTACCTAAATTGCATGTCGCATGCAGGAAGAAAAAAACAGAAGCACAACTGCAGTGAAGTTTCATTACCATTACATGTCGCATGAATGACTTTATTCGATTGTTTGCCAATGGTCTATCTGTAAGCGCAAAACTGTTTCTGGTATTATGTAGCACATACAGTAAAATGTTAGAAATGAATCATGACATGGACTTTCACTCTGTTCTGCCATACGCAGAAATAAAAATTGTTTCCGGTGGCAGGTGGTGGCGGTGACCGAGGCAAAATGTCAGTTTTACAAGCAATGAAACAAATCTTTAGATTGTAGTGTTTATGATGGGAAAGCCGGACTGGCGAGCTATCTAAAATTGCTCTCTAAAACTACATTCTACATTTGAGAAAAACAAAGCACAGCTCTAAATTTTTAAAGGAAAGAAACTCTCGTAAGTCAAGGAGCTTCTGGAAAAATATTTTGATAAGACATTTATATTTCACAAAATGGATATATTCCATATATGTACTGGTTCTATCATCTTATTTGTATTTCTGCGTTTAGAAAAATGTTTCAATACTGATGACTACACATGTAAACAAGAAGACCAGACGGCTCTATTTCGTAGAAATTCGAATTTCATGTTGCAAAACGAAGGTGTTAAACACAGATTTTACATTACAGTACAAACGCAAAAAAATGTTTAAAAAGTGAATGAAAAGGTAGAAGAAGTAAGGATCGTGATGGGAATAATGATTGCTCTATGGAAATTCAGTGTCAAAAACAATATGTACTACCTAATAATATACAAGTTTAAAACGGAAACAGGAAATCGAATCTAGAAGTCTTTCTAACGTAAAGCGTAGTAAACATGTTAAACTTCCTAAAATTGAATTTTTACTCAAGAATACTCACTTGAATGATAATTAGAATAGAATTGTGAAGAAAGTTCCTAGATTGTCTCGGATGTGTTTTCATGTTGTACGTAGTATGAATATGTACTTTGACATGAATTTTTTATGTCCAATTAGATATATTTTTCAAAGACTGCTTTTCAAGGTTTATTCGCTTTCTTTCATGGCTATTCCACTTACAAGGCATGTCACCGAATTTACAAGACAGGCAATAGAACATTTTAATGTGGCGCCCTAGATATTTGTCAGCTGCAAGTGGTTCTTATAGTAAGGAGCTTTTGTTCATTGAGACGCATTAAAACTTTAAAACATTTATGAGCATCACGGGTGCACAAAAGAGGATCTGGATCAGAGGTTAAAATGATCATCAATCTTGAGGTCAAACTGAAAGGTTGTGGCTTGCTTTTAGACAGAATAATATATCGGAAGTTTGGTTTGATGGTTTTGGAGATACTGTATGCTGTATCTCTGCAGAAATGTGATATCATTAGGAAATACCAACACATCTGGATATTTACTATGACCTGCTGTATTTCCGACATTTATAATTTATTTAAAAACCATACAAATACAAATTATATCCGTGAAGTAGTAACAAAAATTATCACATCACAAGATTGTGGTTTAAGCTTTGGGCTTTTTCTTTACCTAATATTATATTAGGTATAACAGTAAAATCCCTTATAAGCTGAAATACATAGTTTTTTCGTATTTTTAAGAGTGATAGTGATATTAGGGACCTACATACTTACATAAGTAAAATCATGGAAAATTCAATTTAGATGATGAGATACGTTAATTGCAAACTTATTTTGCCATGTATAATAATAAAAGCGGAAACTTCGTCAGTGTGAGAGAGCTTAGATTAAAATGTATCATTTAATGACCCGACGTCAGTCAAATGGAGTATATGACGTGTGAAATTCTGTCAGCCCTTCAAATTCTGCTATCACGTCTGTTTCCATTGTAATGAAATGGGGCAGATGTCCAGTTTAAAATTTGGTATTCACACGAGGTTGTCTATAGGTAAACATGTATCACGCGTATCATCTCGCCCTTGAATACGTTAGTGCAGCACAGCAATTCACGTCACTGATGTGAATAAATTAGATTGGGGCCGAGTTTTATAACGTGCAACTCAAGTCTTCTAAAAATGTGCATGCACTGAATTCTTTTAGAATAATCTCTTAAAAGCCTGAACACAAGAATTCTAGAAGAAAAAAGATCTGGTGACATCCTGTCTTCACGTTGGACCACAACGTGTTTCATTTTCATTCATTGTTTCACCTATAGATCCTGTGTGTGCATGTGTCTCTTTGTGTTTGGTGAGATTGGAATAATGATGTCATCGCAAAGTTCCCCTTCCCTATCGTTTCCAATAATTACAAATGCCCTTCTGGCATGGATCCTAATTTTACCCCTGCTCCCATTTATTTTTAGTACTCTCGTGTTGCTCACACTCTACAAAGTCGTAGTTCTCATTCTAGCCAGATTTTTTAAATCCGGAGACCTTTTAGAACCCGTCACGGGTCTCGACATTTCTTTCAGCACCGACTCTTTTTATGAGAAGCCTTACGGTGCACTTGCGTTCATCCATGTCGTGGAAGGGAAACTTTCTCCTGAACTTGTCATTGATCGATTCAAAAAAGTATTCGAGCAAAACAAAGGCACCAGCAGCAGCGGTTATGAGAAACTGACATCTGTCTATCCGGTGTTTTGGATGGGGCATCTCTTCTGGAAAAAAGCGAACAAACAGTTTGACGTGAAAAACCATATAAAAGTCAATACGAAAAAGGACTTTCCAAACAGTACACGGTTTGATGAGTTGAACAAGTTGCTTTGTGAGTGGATGCAAGAACCATTTGTTCTAGGACTTCCATTGTGGGAGATACGAATAATTCCAGAAATCACATTAGTTGAGGACGAGATTGGATCAAGTTTGAACCACAGCGTACTACCTCAAACTTCGTTTCATCAATCTAGCTCAACTTTAAAATTACACGTGCATCAAACAAATTCCCAATGTGGAAATAGTAGCGAAAGTATTATTAAAAAATCTGAGGTGAAATCGATTTTTGTTCTGAAAACACATCACGTGATAGGTGATGGAAATTCAATGTTGCGACTACTTGAAAACATTTTCGATGCCGACAGTAATGGCCAAAAGCCAAGAAAGGATGAGGTGAATTGCTCGCGTTTAGTGTGTGAAATGCAAAACAGTAAAAGCACCACTCCTTTTGCTAGCACTTCGTCTAAGTCATACTCGTTCGAAATGAGAGAGGTAAATGGGCAAGAAAGTTTGGGCAAAGGAGAAATGTCTGAGAAGAAACAAGAGCACCAAGAGGGAATAATCGTAAAAATGGATGATTCAGTAAGAAAAGTGGAGCACACGACAACATTTACATCGGAAAGGGAGAAAAATGCAGACCCTCGAAAATTCTCCTTATTTGCAAAAAGTTTCAAGTCAGGCATAATAAAACTATGGATAAAAAGCCGGACATGTATTACTGGAGTGAGTCAGTCAAAACGAGAAGAGAATGTTGAAAAGGAGGCTTTTTTATACGAGTTGTCCCATCGAATTCTCTTGGTATTCCTCACTCCTTTATCCCTTTTTATTTTGGTTAAGGCGTTTGCAATTCATCGAGACTGCTGGTTTACCAAAAGGAAGGAATCTAATAAATTGAACTTGACTACTACGTGCATTTCAATGAAGTGGTTGAATTTGATTCGGAAAGATTTATGCGAATCGTATCTTAGTCCTAACCCAGAGGATGCGTTCGGAAGGACTGAGACGACAGAAAACTTTTCATTGCATAATACTACTTCTAATAATGGCATCCTGAAAGGAAACAAAAATTCACGGAAAGAACAAGAGCATGCCAAGAAGTTGTGTAGTGATAAGCACTTTCCTCCCAAACTTGGACCTGTACCCCTTGTTATTATTGCTATATCGGCCTTTGCAGGTGCACTTGGAAGGTGGGCTCGAAAAATCAATGAAAAAGGTAAAGGAATAATATTTTAACTTTGGGCTCTTTAAAAATTGTAGTGGTCGTGATAAATTTATGATAGGAAGCGTTGGAGCATCAGACGATAAGCGAGAACCAGAAGTCGTACCCTCTTCCGCAAATTATGTGGTTGCTCTGCCGCTTCGAAGAAAGCATCCGGGGGCCACTAAATTCTGTAATTTTTGGTGAGGAATGGCCTTTAATTATAAAGAATGCTTGCTACTTACAAAGTCTCATGTCCTTAGAAAACTTGGGAAATACCTTTTTACATTCTGTTACAATAGTAAAACGCACGGTCGGTGCTCCACTTTAGAACATTTTTATTGCAAAAGACGATTAAAACTCGAGACGCAATAAAATTGCTTCGTATTACACATACGAAATGAGACCATGCATGAATGCATAATCCATTCCTATTCTTAATATAATTCCGTAGCGAGATCAAAACAAACAGGAAATTTTTAATTAATTTTCATTCGTAATGTGCAACGCATCATACTACTGCATATTATTACAAGTTATGTTAGTGGAGGCATGATGCTTGTCTCGATTAATTTCCATTTTTAAATGGGAGAACATTAAATATGTACATTTATATGATGAACATTTGTGACCAAAGGGGTGTTACATAATTATAATCGTCATCATCAAATATCGTCATTCGAAAGTTTATAGAGTCAGAAAGTTTACCATAAATATTCATGGCGTTTCTTCCAACACTCAACATCATTGGTTTTACACCGTGAAAAATTCAGGGAGACGCACTTCAATTTCGCTCAGGAGATTTAATGGTTTT
>JAHZMX010002910.1:0-12090 GCA_027743895.1 Seira musarum
TTTTCTCACTGTTCAAGCCGTTATAAAATGCGTATGCATACAGTTTTGATATTTGAGAAGAAGAATAATCAAGGGAGAAGGTAAGGCCCAAGGTAAACCGCTTGGTGTGGAATCATGATGGTGTATCCTCGTATCATTTTAATAAAGCTAAAAGTAAAGAGTTCATATTCTTGTAACAATGCTGTTGTGTGCAGCTGGATGAGGGTGGTGATCCCATGTCTGAACTGAAACTGAAGATAACAAAAGCAAAGCTTCACTCACAATCAGTGAACAGTGAGGGTCTAGGTACAAGAAGTATACGTGCTTATCGATCGAATAATTTCAGTACATCATTCGCCGCTGTTTAGTTCACATCAAATTTTTTTAATCTGCTTTGATTCCAAGCGTGGAATGTATTTTAATTTTTAAGCTCTAGTTTGAACGTAAATGGCTTAAGCTTGTATATGTAAAGTGTTTTAAGGTTTAATACATATTAAGTATGTACCTAAATATTGTCTTTACTTTTTTGTCGCTGCACAATTCATTGTGTATAATGATGTCGTTAAATTCTAGTACTTTGAATTCAGGAGCAAAACCTGAGGCTTTTTAAAAAAAATGAAATTACTATCTCTTTTCTCACATCAAATTTTTTCAAGGTACGCCGAACCTCTTAATGCGGAGAGACGCTGATGATGATGGCCCAATAAGTAAAAAATGCCTAAATAACATACTTAAAAATGTATAGGCATATATTTGAGTCAAGTTAAAATCTGATTGCATCTCTCCTTTGATCGCAGAAACAAAGAAAATTTTGACAAAGTTTTGCAACACAAACTCATATTTCACTTTTTCATTCATATTTCTTTCAAAGATTATGGTTGATCTTGGTCGTAAGTACTGTTGGACTTGGACTCCTCAAAGAATTCATGGGATGCTCTTTGAAGTTATACGTGTTTATGCCAGTCCAATTTGTTTGAATGAAATATTTATAAATGGCTTAATTATGAATTTCATAATGTCTTTCAATTGCGAATCTGCCTGTAAAGATTTGAAGCAAAAAGTGCATTTGAAATTCAAGAGCAATGTCGTCGAAAATTCATTTTCATTTTTTTGTTCGTTCGTTGTATTCTTTTTATCCATGCATGCGTTTTGCATTGTTGTAACAATTAAGTAAAGTACAAAAAAATGAAGCAATAACATGAGTGTTACCACCACCCGCACCGTATCCTTACCCATTCAATTATGTACTTTGTTAATGAGGGCTTTGCATGCAAGGGGAAATGCTAAAAAGCATTTTATTTCAGTATTTTAGTCAGTTCTTGTATGCTAGTCTTTCTCAGAGTCTGACTCGAATTCGCAAAATTATTCCTCCTTGAGCCTAAACTCTCTAATTGTGTAATGATATAAAGGTGCTAAATACTCATATTTTGATCCTCTTGTCGGCCATGAAATCTCCACCATTTCCCTTTTTCGCATGCCTTTTTTGTGAGACATGATCACCCTAAAGAAATTAATGCATTCATCTCAACACACACGCACCTAAACATATTGTACAAGATGGATAACGTTCTCTGATCTCAAGAGATGATTCACCACTATTACCACGAGTGAATTTCTGTATGTCAAAAAATCATCGCAGACCTTTATGCAATACCGTGTGTTGGCGTCTGGCGTTGATGTAATGTATCAGAATGACGAGTAATATGTCGTGCGAGCACTTGCAGTTGCCGTGGCCGTTGGCAGGATAGCCTTAGCATAAGGTCTTAAATGGGCTACTGGGTATGCAGGTTACTATGTCTCCAAAAAACATTCATTACCAGCAACTTTTAAACCTGTGCGGCTTTAGCAAGCCCATAAGTCTATCGTCATTTTTCATCACCATCAAAGATGCTGAACTCTTCATTCACATCTTAAATCATTCCATTTAGTACTGAATTTATTTGCATGGTCACTCAAACAATGTGATGAAGATACTATTACTACTGCAATACTTGAACTTTAGAAAATCACTCATGGAAAACATGGCTTACCTTGATATTGAACAGTTCCAATGAACTGATTCCATCAACGTTTTTTCATTGTAAAAATACCAACGATTCTTACAGATCAGTAATCGCTAGCACTTTTTGTTTCCTTGAATATAGTAAATTCATCCTTTCAGACTGCTCTAAATTTGGCCAGTGCTCTATTGACATAATAACAAGAATAGCTCATCTCGGATAAACAAAAATGTCACTTGGTCTTGTTAACTATTTTGTTCAGTAACAAAAGGGTTCCTGTGACATTCACATCCTTGTCACCCAAATTGGCAGTCTGCATACATAATTTGTTCACATTGCTTGCGCAGTACCAAAGCAGGTACTGCAAAAAAAAAATGGTTGCAAGGAAGCCGGCCAGTTTTGCTTATCTCGGTGCAATTTTGTCAACGAGTTCAAGAACCCTCATTATATGCATAACTTTGTGGTTAATTATTCATATCACATATGTCAGATCCTACGAAAAGCACTAAAAACTGTTCTTGTTTCCTTTCCCAAAACTGCCAGTTTGAATGCCTACGTAAACATAAGATTATTGTAATTTCATTACCCACTTTTCTCACTAGCACAAACACAGTTTGAGGATCAGATAAGAACAAAATTATGAACAAGGAATAAGTATTTTATTTATCTCATTTATGTTTTAAATCTACATATAGAATACGGGATTTTTTGAAGTACGTATGAGTATTGAAATCTATTTGGATACAAAATAAATTTTGGCAAATTGCATCGATCCTTGACTTATTTTCTGTCTTTTATCAACTCAGACTTTGTGTTAATAGAACAGTTTTGCTCTAATTTTGAATGGAAATTAAGGCTGGTAATTTATGGAGCCAATGACATTACTACGAAAATGAACACATCTTGTGTGTATTTCAAATGAAATTATTTAATCGAAACTTATTACTCTCTGCTTACTTTTTATACTACAAAATTTAACAGAAAAGCAGGTTTACTTCTACAATCCTAGTTTAATGAAGAGAAAAGCTAGAACTACGTGCATGATAGTCCATAATCAACTGTTGCATCACTTCAAATCGACTTTATTCGTCGTGGTATCTTTCAATTATTGAATTGGGCCAGGAATATTGTCTCATATTTGTTTTGTTTTATGTAATGCAGGCCATAAACGATAAAGCCATTTCAACTATTTTGGGAGTCATGTATGCCATATCGGAAATCGACGGTTTCACTTGCCGCATGCTTTCATGGCTATTTCTTGGTCAAGAGTCGGGACAGGACACATTTTATTGATACTGCAATGAAATGAATGCTGTATAAGAGAATGGTGAATAATTTATTGTCTTGTCCTTGCCTTGCTTTTTCCTCATTGCCGACATTACTATAGTTGGAAAGAACGCTTACTGGAACAAAAGTCAATTGCTGGAATGAGCATCATGATGAGGAATGTACCGGAACGGAAATGGCTAATGTGCAACTATGAAAGGAAAGGATGGTGCTGGAATTTATCGTTGATGAGGGAATGTGATTTATTTTCATGATATAAAGTTTTTGCAAAACTTTGCTTACCTATCAGCTTTCAGTAAAAAATTTCCAAAATACACCGATATGGAGAATGTTATTGGAGCAAGATGAAACATTGTTTTAATATTATTATCTCTACAAGAACCACGTGCAGAAAACTGTAAAAACTCGTTTAAATTTCAAAAGTCCTATTTCAATAGAAAAGGCCCCAACTGTCGGTGCTATAAAAACTATTTCCGTGTACATGATTGTGGCTAAGAGGGTTTTCGAAAGCGAAAATGTGGGAACACGAAAGTTAGTATTGATATGAATGTAATGTGATGAAATGTGAATGCATAAAATTTTGTGCACCTAGGTAAATTAGTCGTACTATGCTGCTTACAATAGACATGCAGTCTGCGGTCATGTTCCTTTTGAAATTAAGCGTTTTACCTACCTCTAAATATTCTTCTCTTGAAAGGTAATAAAGAAACCAGTCGGAAGTAAAACAATAAAACATGTTACCTTTTAAAGCCGGTATTTATTTGGCTTCACGAGCACATTTGAATCAATTGATGAACAATTCCTTCTTTTTCAAATAAAGTTTTACAAAGTAAAATAAAAAGAACACATAAGTATCACATCAATTTGCATTCAAAAATTAATAATAATATTCAGATTCTGTAGCTTCAAAATGGAAAAGTGAGCAAAGTTGATAAAGATTAGTATCATAGTTCATTCCATTCACAGTCAAATTGCGCTAATAATCCAAAGGTTGTCAATGCAAAAGTCAGTCAACATTATATACAAAATAGGAAATGGCTGAACATTTTCCCGGAGAAAAAGTCCGCTGAAACTTTCTCAACCAACAATTTCAATTTATGTTGGTCTATTTTTGATATTACCAGAACATATCGAATGAATACCTAGTACAGATTCGATAATTTGGCTGCAGCACTGGTGCTTGGTCCCGGACGAGCGGCAAAGGCAGCACTGATGTAATTATTCCCTCCACTCAGTTCCAAAGGTGACGAGGTCTGAGCGAGGGGCACGCATGAATCCTTACATTCTTCCATGAAGAGTTTGAGGGGCCAAATGAGATATGCCTTAAAAATCAGCACGATTGCGGTGACGTAGGTGAAAACTGAAAACACTGAGGCTAAAGCTAGGTAGGCCACAAAGATGGCAAACTCAACTGCAAGAAAGCAAAGGAAAACGATACGCCAGTTCCTCGCTCTGCGGTAGCTTCTCTGAAATTAAAATTTCCAACAAATGACCTTGCAAAACTTTGTTCATGAAAAATGAAAGATGGTAATCAAATATTAATAATTTTAAGCATACACGGATTACGCCTTTGTACAGGTCAAAACCAAAAAAGAATTGAAGCGTTGCCTGCAAGCAGTGTACAGGGATAATAATGCACTGGTAAATATCTGTGAATTAATGATGATGTGTACTTTTACTGCATAATTATGAATCGTAAGTAATTCGTATGTAGTAAAATTTAATTATGTAGCTGCACTACAGCCCATACCTATTGGAGTGTCGGGTAAAGATTGAGCTCCCAATAAAACTTGGAACAAAGCTGCATCCAGCATCATTTGGGCAACAGTCAGCATCTAAATCAAACACAAGAAAACGTGAAGCTGATGTATTCTGCACTAATCCAACTCCAATTTGAACCACCATTTTCATCAATTTCCTTTTTACTTACCATGTACATAATCGTGTAGTATTCCAGGCAGGAAACGCAACCTCGTCCGAATAATGGGAGGAATTGGATCATTTTTGCTCACAATTTTCCACAGACACTTTCAGTTTAATTCAAGTTGATCAGTATTTATGATTAATTACAAATAATTGCTGGAAATGCTATTTTATTTTTCAAGGAACACAAAATATACAATACAACTGGGCTGCTGCACTTTGTAAATGTAAAAAGCCAGATTGATTGTGGACAAAACATTTAACCTGCTACTCCTCAGTCGTTTCTTCTGTCAAAAATATATCTCATTTACAAAAAAAAGTCGCATTATCATTTATGGATTTTCAAGCTGAGCTTGCATTAAAATCAAACATTGGGTTTATTTTGTTAAATGTTTTCTTGTTTGACAGAATCACATAAAATGAACTACCTAGTTCAACATAAGTGATAGGTGGTAGAGGGCACATGCCTATTTACAGCCAAATTTGGAACAAGTAGGCAATCAAAGTTCCACATTCCACTACATGAAAAAAAGAGATACAGACCACGAGAAAGTGGAATGGACTTTCAGTACAACTTCTATGATCAAGCGTGCTTTAAAAATGATTTTTTTGTTATTATTTACATTATTATATTTTTCTTAAATAATGTGAATATCCTAAAATACCTATGCAGCTGTTAGTGGTCAGACACAGACAAAATAAATGAGTAGGTAATAGTAGTAGTTTCATAGGTATATATTTGTATCATTATACGCAACCGTAATTGTGCAAACCGATGATCATATATTTTTAGTAAATGCTGAACAAAGATTATACGAAGCAAATATATTAACATTAACTCAGCAAAACTAAGTTAATTGCTGAAAACTAAAACATGCATTCAATTTTCCCCATCGTTCCATCCAAAATTAAGAAGATGTAGATATCAGTAAGTCCAAATTTACATAAGACAGCCCCCCAACTTAATCCTGGATAAAATGATGAAACAAGCTTGCTTACATTTTCGCCTGTTTTATCCAAGAAGAGCAGCAAAAGCAAATAAATCATAAACATGGATCGATAATGAGTTTGAGTAAAGGTTACATGAAGCATTTCATGAACGAATGTCAAATGAGACATAAAACTATAACACATCTACTCATCGTCATCATGCGCGGTTCATCAGTAAAAAAAAGAGATAAATCTGCTGAGTACTAGTAAGACCTACATAATCCGCAACGACGTTGCTGATTTTAATATTAAGCGTATTATCTCACTATACATGATTTTCATTTTCCAACTCTGCTCACAATAACTAAACTTGCAGTGTAGTAGTATTACTTAACTGATACATGCTGTCTGTGCAGTCCTGAAAAATCCTACTAATCGATCTAATTGGTATTCACCATTTGTTAAAAAATACGTGCGAAATCCCATATTATTTTGCTATATTATTTTTTCACAGCTGGAAATTACATTTTACTTTTCTTTCCTTGCATGAAGCAAAACTAATCAAGGGGATAGAACAAACATCATCAAATTTTCATTGGAGTTTTTCAAAGACTTTTTATGTCACCTTGAATTAAGGCGTCCTTTGTTTTCCAGCTTCATTTTGAAAGAAACGAGCAAAATGCAGAACATCAGTAGTGCAATTAGTTCTAGAGCTCCCTCAATTTTTGAGCTTGTGGAAAGGACCAAACGATTCATTCGGTTTGAACTGGTAAGGGAACTCATTTTGAATAGGCTTTTTCATTCTCAAAAGAGAATTTGCAATTTGCATGTTGAACGGAAGCTTAAAAAATAGCCTCTTTTCATGTTTTGGAACATCTCCCATGTTCTTTTGCTAAAGAAATAAGTACGTATTTCTGGGTTGGTGATGAAGCACTATTTGTTCTCAAGGTTCATGCGGGAGTAGCTGTTGCCATATTTTTTGGAATTTTCTTGGTGCTCCAGCCATGGAATTACAAAAGAGAGGAAGGTAGGTACTATAACATATTATGCCTGCCAGCCAAACCAGCACTAGCACAGCAGCATCTCATTTTGAAAAACGTCATTCATTCCATTGTCAATGTCGGCCGATCCTGACACTGATATTGATTAATGTTAAATGAAATGCTAATGCTGGCGAGTTGGAATTGAAGGAAGCCTATTCATTTTCATAGCTCCATTAACGCCAAACCTTTCTCGGTTTGCAAGATTCGTTATACCTTAGTTTCATATACCTAAAATGACATTAAATGTATCTCGGGTTTTCCAACTCCGAAAATTACTCGCAATTTGATGCGCAAAGCGAATTAGATACAATTTTGTTTAACCTTATGATTCGAGTACGCCCAACTAATACCTCTATACTTTTATTTAAATGTCAAAGACAGCAGCATCTCATTTTGAAAAACGTCATTCATTCCATTGTCAATGTCGGCCGATCCTGACACTGATATTGATTAATGTTAAATGAAATGCTAATGCTGGCGAGTTGAAATTGAAGGAAGCCTATTCATTTTCAAAGCTCCATTAACGCCAAACCTTTCTCGGTTTGCAAGATTCGTTATACCTTGGTTCATATACCTAAAATGACATTTAATGTATCTCGGGTTTTCCAACTCCAAAAATTACTCGCAATTTGATGCGCAAAGCGAATTAGATACAATTTTGTTTAACCTTATGATTCGAGTACGCCCAACTAATACCTCTATACTTTTATTTAAATGTCAAAGTATCTTTGATTTTTAATAGAAAGGCCTTACTGGATGGTTGGTCCACCCCTTATTTACTTCATGCTCGACCTACTTCTGGCATTATTCCTCCATTTCAGCATGATCCATGAGGTACAACATCAAATTAAGATGTCATGCATATTTAAAACAACCAAATTACCCTGATATTCCTCGTCAAAATTATTCATTGTTCTTTACTTTTTTTCCACTTTAATGAAATTTGAATGAACTTCATTTCGTCCATCCTATTCACCACTCCTACTCAGCTATTCTACTTGTTTTTCTTTTGTCTTTCTATTTTTCCTTTGGAAAACCCGTACTGAACTCGATGTCGATGTAGCTTCGACCAAAGACATGCAAACTCTGGATGTTTCTCCAAGTAGGAAACCTCATTCTCCTCACGCTCCTTGGATTCTTTATGATTTGGCAAATTGAGTTTGTCGACTACAGCTACCTAAAACTCATTGCTGCCTTGGTTGTCCTCTACGTCTACAAAGCCTACAGGATTTCCATCATGAAAAGCCTCGTGCTCGATATGAATGCTCGATGCTCTATCACATGCATCACTCCTCCAGCCACCACCACCAACAATACCAATACTCCTTCTTATACGGGGGGAGGCAACACAACTTTCGCTAGTCATCATCAAATAGTCAGGGAACAAATATTTGGACCCACCTATCCCATACCCACTCAGCAACAGTCCCAGCCAAATGTCAAGCAACAAAGTTCAGCATGACGTGTTATGGTATAAACGAAAAAAAAATATTATGTATTGCTTTTATTTTTCTGTTGTTCCAAATATTTCTAAAAACATTTTTACGACAAAGTTTGTACACTTTCCCGATTAGCTGTCCGACAAAAGGTCTTAAATGTTATTCTGTATATACTAAACTTGCTAAAAGTTTGTACCATTGCATTCTGTGGAGAAGTCTAAACTCTGCTTAGTCCGTTTTCTCCTCTTTAATAAAGTATGTGGTTCATTTCAGAGGAGGAAAAAATGACACGCCTTGTGTAATTCCCTCTATTACAAAATTAAAACAGCAGAGTGCGCGTGACTTTCTCGTTTAAACGAGGATCACGACATGTCAGGAAAGTCTTTTTTGTGAATACCAAGATAATACATATAAAAAATCTGTGATATAATAAAGAAACGAAAAAGTATTTTTTCCTTCATCAAGTCAAATGAAAGATTATGCATAATCGAAAACTAATTCTTTATTATTCTGAAAACGAATTCATATAAAAGGTAAAATAAATAAATTGCTAATTGGAAATGAAAAAACTACTGCGAGTAACCTTTTACATCATTCTACACTCTTACTGATCACCATTTTGTTCCCTAAGCCCACATTACGAGAAGAATAGAAGAAATAGTACGTTTGGGACTAATACAGGCCAAATAAATAAGAGGCAATCATGCTTCCATTCAATTTCTCCGAGAATTTATCACTATTCAGCAATATTTTTCTTTGATGCAATTATCGAAAGTGGCTGAAACCATAATACCTTTTAGCACATCTCATTCTATAGCGATCAAACCAGAGGCAAGAGGCAATGATAACTTTTCAAAGGGCTGCAAGCAGAGCAGAGTAGACAAAGCTAATTCATATGCTCTTGCTACTGATTTCACTTTGGATAAAAGTCAAAGGAGAAAAAGTCATATGCCTTTTAGTCTCCACCATCCACATACACAAAACTTTTGTTGGGAGGACTCAGTAAACCAGCAAAATGCTTTGTGTTCTCTCCACATTTTGAAGTGCCCGACGTGCAAAAGTTTCCTTTATCCCTTTCCCTTCAGCTCAACAAACGCGTATGACCATACATGCCCTTAGAAAATATTGCTTCTTTGTTCCTTAGATCAAGTATTCAGCATGTGTGCAAATGCTATTCTCCATTCCAGTTTAACCATCCACCCGCATCAACTCCTTTCCTCTTACTTGAGACTGAGACGAGATTTACTTTTTTCTTTTTTGTAGAAGGAATATTTTACGCAATCCATTCGCAATCGTAACACAAGTTGCTTTTTTTCAAGTACAATGTAACGTTGTTCGTGCACTTGGAACAAGCCTTTTAGGTGGACCTTGAAGTTATCGATCGATTGCAGAGTCTCTCTTTCCCTCATTTTACAGATATGTTTGGGAATGTATTCCAGGCATATAGGAGAGATTAAAAGGCCTCTCTTCTTCTTCTCTCCTTTCTTCTGCTCTGCTTTCCCTCCTTTTCACTCTGTTCATTCAGCAGCATTCATTCAGCCACCCGAGCTTTTTGGATAAAAAGGAAAGCACTTATAGGGAAAAGCAGCAGTTCCCTTTTCGCAATTACTTTCGTAACATGTACACGTTCTGCTTGGTAAAAAAATTCTGCATTGCATATTGCTGTGGAATTGAAAACATGCTAACTGCTTGAAACAAAAGTTCTCTGTCCTTTTTTCAATTTGGAAAATTTCCCAAACGAGGTCCGTAATCTCTGTAATTTGTACATATTCCTAATGTAATTCAATTAAGGAGTAGTAATTTAATTGAGAATAATTCTTCACTGGGAATCACATAATCATGTTCCATTGCCATTTCAATGTGATCTTGTTCCTTTTATCTGCCACTACCTCAAACGCTATGGAATAGTAAAAACGTGGAACCATACTCAGTCAAATGAAATCGAACAACCGCTGCATTTCACGAACAGAGGCAGAATTAGAGAACCACGGAAAGAATAAATTGAGTTAAGCTCATGTGATAGCAATAGTTTTTTTTATCATGAAATGAATTCAGAAACGATCATGTAGCATAGAAGGTCAGGGATTCAAAGGTTCGTGCTTTTCGTAGTCGCAGCTATAGCACTAGAATATTTTCACCTGCTGGTTTTGCATCAATATCAGTTGTAGGAAGCTCTAGGAGAGTGAATGAGTGAAAGTGAAATCAATCAATCAATCATTGAGTCTCTGCTTGCTCCACTAGTTTAATAAAGCTTGCAAAAAATTCTGACGTGTGATAAGCGTGAAAGGCTATTGTGTGTGTTTAGAAGTGTGATATAAAAGGAGCCATCAACATGTCGATGTTAATGACGAGTCGCCTGTTAAGTACACCGGGACCTTTCGTAAATTGCCACATTCGGTGTAATAACAAGCGGTATTATTATCCTGGGGACATTCTAACAGGACAAGTAAATTATTTATTTCTTTTTTAAATAAATTATGTAAAAATGTGTCAGCATACCCATGTCACTCTTAAAAACTGATTTCCCTGATTGATAGGTGATTGTTCAACCCACGGAAAATGCATATTGTCACGGTATGACAAAAAAAATATTACTTTTTTAACAGGAAAACATGGAAATATCAGACTTGCCATCGGAGGCAATAATGGCATGTTCCGAGGAAAAAACTTACTCACACTTTCAATTTATTTTGTCGTTGAAACGATATAAAAAACATGTTGCTCAAAAATATTTATACTTATTATGCCCTTCTTTTTGCATTCGATGATATAACGTAAGAATTTTATCACTCAAATAGCTTTTTAGATCAAAGACGCAAACATTTACAACGAAAAAATGAACAGAATGATTGCCTCTAGCAAAAGAAAAAAACAAAAGGTATTCCTCGTTTTGGGATTCCTTGGCAAATATTACCCCAGGATATGCTGAACAAGAGCTTAACAGGAAAAAAAAGTCCGATTACATGATTGACTCAATGTAATAGGCTATGTTACACGTTTGAAGAGTCAATAGAAAGTGAAAGTGTGCGTGAGGAATGATTTTGTCAGAACATGTCATTATTACCTGACGATAACGTGTCTGACATTCCCACGTCGTTCTGCTAAAAAAATTGGCTTCATGTTATAGCTATCTTAGCAAGTCTATCAAAGCAAAGGAAAGGAATGATTTATTAATGAGAGTTTGAAACGTGTTTATTTCCCTACCAGGAATGTACGTAGCGTTTGAGGGGAAAGCTGTAGTCACCTTTAAAACACTTGGTGAAACAAGAACGAAAACGGAGGATATATGCAAGATAGAATCGTACATCTTGGGAAAGGACATACGTAAGTAATTGGAACATAATTGCTAGTAATTATTGCTAAACGCTTTTGCGATCCGTCCCTCTTTCAATTTTGTTTGGGACTATTCTTGTTTTTCACTTATGCGTGCAGCCCATGCTGGCATGAAAAAAATCTTGGTGACCCCGCTCGAACACAACTTTTCCTTTG
>JAHZMX010002910.1:12133-25628 GCA_027743895.1 Seira musarum
TTTGAGGGGAAAGCTGTAGTCACCTTTAAAACACTTGGTGAAACAAGAACGAAAACGGAGGATATATGCAAGATAGAATCGTACATCTTGGGAAAGGACATACGTAAGTAATTGGAACATAATTGCTAGTAATTATTGCTAAACGCTTTTGCGATCCGTCCCTCTTTCAATTTTGTTTGGGACTATTCTTGTTTTTCACTTATGCGTGCAGCCCATGCTGGCATGAAAAAAATCTTGGTGACCCCGCTCGAACACAACTTTTCCTTTGAGCTGCCTTTAGACTTGCCGTCCTCTTTCAATGGGAAGTTAGGAGTGATTAACTTCCAGGTTGTCGTTTATCTTGTGAGGTATATATATATGTAATACATGCAGTGTCAAGAGTGTCTTTTTTCTCTGTTTTGCCATCAATCACGAACAAAACACTTTCAATTTGTTTTCATGTAATTTGAAGGTCTGACACGTATCATGTCAAGCAGACCGAGAAGACAATAAAAGTGAGAGGAACGCTGGATTTACATGAATATGCTCCGGACTCCTTCAAATCAGTTGTATATCACGCTCCTACTAGAAGAGCGCCGTTGACGTGCACTCTCCAGCTAAACAAGGGGGGATTTTTGCCATGCGAGAAAATTACTTTCACCATTGAGCTGTTTAATCCGGATGAACACGAGATTGAGGGAATCACACTAACATTCTTGAAGGTGAGTTTGTATTGCATGACTGACGCTGACATGATGCTTACGTGACAAAGTGGAAATCATTTTGAAAGTTCTAATACCACTTTTGTACGTGCAGAAAGTGACATACAAAGTGCGCGAGACAAAATCCTCAAAGGCGACCGTAGCATTTATTAATAAGTCTTCAATGGATGAAGTAACGCCGACTATTTGGTCCGGTACTATACCAGTGCCCAAAGATCTTCAACCCACACAGTTCGGGGCACCTATTGACATTATTGATTTAGAGTATGCTATTTCGGTAAGTGTACATATCAACATACCTACATTCACAATCAGTCACTATTAGCGTGTGACGGATCACTTGTCACTTGCTCTTTGACTCGTAATAAATCATGCACACGATTACCCAGATTGAGGTTACCGGTCCGGATTGCACTCTGGCAAAAGGGGAGGTGCCTATTATAATTGGCGGCTTTACAAAGTACACAGCCCCACCACAGCCAGAACTTCCAAACAAGGAGGATGAATCAGATCCGAACAAACAGGGAAGTCCACGTAGATCCGGCTCCCCTCAAGGCAACGATGAAAAGGATATGGATGCTGGTACATAAAACATCAAATATTTGCTTACCCAGTAGGTTTGTTGTTTGAAACGAAACACTATTCAATTTATATTTCAGTTTCGCAATCTCGTCGAGGATCCGCTTCGGACCTACCGGATATCTCACAGGCGTTCTCTCTACTCACGTTCCTCCCATTGTCCAAATCAATCTCAATGGAAAACCTAAAGAATGAATCTAGATCGGGTAAGGGCAAGGAGGTTTAAGGATCAACCACGATTTACTACAGTTATTCCAAAATGACACAGCACAGCAAATCCATCTTGAAATGAGTGAAAAAATATACATATATCATAACACCAAGACCTCGTACTAACTGATCAACACGTTCCTCGCAAGTTTACTTTTTTATTTAGAAATGCGCAATAGATAATCTCAAAAAAAGACTAACAAACTGCTTCAAGGAAAAGGAACAACAAAATCCTTATGAATAGGATCGGAATGAATTATCACTGCAGCATGCAATCCTGAAAAGAGAAAGGCAAGCACAAAAAAGCAATAAAAACTTTTAACACTCCCATGCGCATAAAATCTCACCCAACCAAACAAGGGACATCACTTCATTTAACTTTCTTCCGGTTGATTTACAAATGCCATTGTACAAAAAAAAGTCCGGAATTGCGCTACGCCATAATCAATTTGAATGTATGTAGGTATGCATAAAAAAGAACGTAAGAGATGACAAATCCTTTTTAATACTCATTTCACTCCTTCACATTCTCAAAAACTCTAAAGCTCACATTCCCCATGCAATAATCCATCATGTCAAACGTTAATCCTTATGATGTCCCTCCCTCATCCCCTCATTTATCTCAACGAACTTGATTAATGCTAAAAAGAAGTAAGAAGTAACTAACAACACAGATGTTCATGGAGTCAATCATTAAAACAATTTTATCAACATAATCACTAATCTTTTACTTCAATCAACATGAATGATTAATTATGCCAAAAAACACGATCTTTAATCTGATCTTAACGAAATGAAAGTTTGTGATCAAATTTTTTTTGTTCCGGTTTGTTACATGAAGAATTCCATAATGATGGAAAGAGCTAACTAAAGATCAAATTAATAAGTGTTATTAGTACCTCCTAAAACCCTACGTGAAATTCTCATTCTCGGCCATCCAAACTCAAAAATTAGATTCTAGAACGTGATATATCGTTTAATTGTGTACGTAATTAATACCGAGGCATAAAGCAGCCAACTAAAGTTTTCATTTGAACTAGAACCCTATAGGTTAGGAATCACTCTATCGTTTAATAACAAAAATAGTTGTGTAGTGTGAATGCGACTCGTTCGATTTAGAAAACAAGTTTGGAAAATAGTGAACAATGAGCGGGTGTTCAAATTAACTAACTTCCCTTTACCCCATTTAAAGCATTCAAATTCGGTTAGTAATTGAGTTGTTTACATTTGCTAAGCTTGAATTAATTGCATATCACATAAAGATATTTAGATTAGTTAATCAATATTAATCAATAACTCTCACAGAAAGTAATCATACTAAATAGGCCAATATTTTAAAATAAGCATGTTTACTTAAATGCGTATGTACATAAATAGCTCATGTTAGTATGTATGCAACATTAATTAGTATGTTAGAAAGATGTAGATAATTAATTAGACATTTGGTTATACTTAAGTTATGAATATGATCGACTTTTTGTGGGTTAGGGCTTAAGAAAAAAATATAGTTCAGAAGGAGTGTACGTATTCGATAAAATAATATAGACTATAGGTCGTCCTAAGATTTCAAAGTGATTAATTAGAATATACAATTTATCCAGTCCAATATTAATCCTGATTTGCCTCAATAATATCGCTTCCAACACTGCAAGCTATACTTGTATATCATTATGTATTATGTGACAATTATATTATGCAGAATGATGGCCTGAAAGAAAAGAAGTGCTTTGATGAGACAACGAAAAGTGAGAAAGGGGCGAGAAACGGAAAGGTGCATTGTAATTGTAGTATGCAACTAATAAATAAGTTTATTTAATTCACGCAAATTATTTACACAAAAATGATGCGATATCATTGAAAAATTTATCCGTCTAAATTGCTTAAATATCTCAAGTTTGAGCTTTCTAAATTTGAATGTTAATTAATGTTAAGTCTACGCGAAATGTTCATGTATTTCAAATTAATGCATAATTGCGTCCTTACTAATTGCTAATTTCTGTTTCGTTTTCCCCTTACAAAAACTTATGTCTGCGGGTCAGATCTAAAACACAAACACTATCCCTTTCTTCCAACAACGGTACTTACGTAATAAGCTAATGAATGAATTTCATTTTACTTCTATGCAAATCTATTAATCTACTTACTTAAAAAATGTAGCTTTAACATAAATCAATAAGGCTGGTGAAATAAGAAAGTATTTGTTTACACTGCGGTATGTTAAACTACAAAAACGTGAGAAAAAAACGATATAACGGTATAAAATATTTTTGGGCAGAGTTAAATAGATGTGTACACTTCTTTACTAACACGTTTAATTATTGTAAGATAAGTATTTATATCTTTCTCCACTTTCTTTCTAGCTTCGCTTTTTTTATTTTTCATTTAATTTGTGAATGAAAGTACGAAATAAAGTTATAATTGAAAGTTTAAAGATAAAAATATATAGATGATATAACAATTCATTATAGCCATATTAAATATAAATATTACAAAATTGACGAGGACAAACCCCGAATACTATCTTGGCTTGATATTTTGTCGAGCGACTTTTTATATCACGCAACTGACGCTAAAAGTCTAGTCCTTTCCGTGGCAGGTACTCTGGGACGTTGAATATGCGTGTGGGAATGGTCGTTTATAAATCTCTTCAAGGGCCACAACAGATAGATCTTGAACAAAAGGTTGAATAGGGAAAAGTAGTAAAAGTACGGGGAGCTTGGTATACACACCAAATAGCACACGATAATGCTAAACTCAAGGACGACGAGAATGATGTTTGGCCAGTAAAGTTGCTGAACTTTCCGATAACTTTTCTACATGACAAAAAAAACATCTTTGTAATACATTAGATAATGCATTTATTTTTTAGCATTTAAGCACATACTTGCGAAACTGACGTGTACAATGTCCAGCCACCCAAAAACTGAAGAAAGTTAACAAAAATTCCGCATCCCAATAAAATGTATCCTGTGTACACTGCAAATGAATGAAGCATGATGAAAATTCAAAAGAGACAATTTTTTCGACAAAACTAATTGAAATTTTTAGTCAGAGTACCTGGAAGGAGGAACGAATCCGGATTCCAGGTATCAGAAAATTCAAAGTCTTCTAAGATTGTTAGTACATCAATCACAATTGATATAACAATAAACATCTACAATAGTTGCAAAAATCAAGGGTCAAATTCGCCAAAATAAGAACTTATTATTATTGCGTTTAATATTATTGCTTACCAAGTTGACGCCAGAGAGATACTGCAAACCATTTCGGATGTCACTGTCACAAAATGGATTTATGCCAACCATGATTATAGTTTGGTAAAGTGGACAATGCCGAACAAATGGAAAAGTCAATGTTTTCTATGCCACCATTGCGCTTGAGCCATATTGAAAATGCGCCAAAGTAATTTTTCCAACAGACGCTAGTTTAACTTTAGCGTAAGAAATTTGAAAACTTGGTCATTATTCTATTTTTAACCACTAAATAAGATGAAAATGATCACAAGTAAATAGGTATGTCTATCCTGTAAGCCTCTTTGCTTATTCTGTATCAAAGATTAAATCCGACGATATTTTTAGAATTTTATTTATATCTTTCGAATACCTTAAGAGTCCACTTAAGTTTGTATTATTTTCAGAATTAGGAAAGAGGAAAAACATGTTTAAGAAAATGAGGATCCATCAGACTTATCAAATCTTATCAATATTCTTCTAAACATGAAGAAGTCTATTGACTCAATCTTAATACTAATCACAGTCACATGAATAATCACATTGAAACGAGCATCAATTACGGATAATATTTCTCTCATTCAACCACTCATTTCATAATCATCTACTCCGCGCGATCAGTAAACCCAATATTTAACTCATGTGACTGATTTAGTCATTCTTCCATTCAAAACCATTCTTCGTACGCCTCTTTGGTTTGGAGACAATTTGATATCTCATTATCATAACTGACCATAAGCTCTTTATAGTGCAGCGCATACATATTCAGCTTGTCACATGCACATACAGAATTTCCTCGAATAGCTTGTGTTTTGTGCAATGGTTTGGTTGACTGGGATTTCCATACGATAGTTTACACAATTTTGTACAGTATACATGATAGAAGATATGTAACTGGATGTAAATATAAGTGGTCTGAAAACAAAATGAACAAAACTGTATTGACTGAAATTGAATATCAATTTGCTGGTGAAACGGTACATGTCAAGTTTGCCATCTAATTTCCTAGGTTGAAATTGTTTAAGTTAATATGTGGCATTACGTTACATGGTTCACATAACTGCTACGAGGAATTGTGTGCTACCAGCGTTGATACAAAACAAAGCGTTGTTTTTGCAGTTTTACACAATGCATAAAAGTCACAAATTGCAAATTGAAGAAAAATAAATTCATAAATATACATACTCAGGTTGGTGAGCCTTGAGTATGAAAGAAATTGGAAAACAAAAATGACTTTTATTTGTTACTCTTACATCTACAATTCGGGAATTTAAATTGTTTGTGGCTGACTGAAGCTAGAAAGTAGGGCATAATGTTCAGGAAGATTATTATTGCAGCTTTAGAAATTCTGGTATTCGTGCCGCATCACAATTCTTTTCTTCTTTTTCAATGCCATGCACGCAAGTCCAAAAAGAAACACGACCACTGCAACGACTCCAACTCCGAGTAGAATATCTAAAATTTTCAGAATTTGTTTTTCAAACACTTAAAAATACGCATATCAAAAAAATCTAGGGCTATAAAAAACTCTGGCGTGTACATGTAAATAAAGATGATCCCTCCGGTTCTGGCACCGGAACTTCAAGTCTGCATTCTGCGTCCCATTTATCCGGGATAAGAGGCTCCGTGTAATTTAACACCTTATTTAAAGGGCACTGAAGATCACATCCCGACATCTTCAAATGATACGGCGCTCTTGAAGTGTCATTTCTTAAATGAAACTCGACGAAAAAGTTACCACCGTTAGGCTCCTGATGAAGTTCTATCATTAGAACGGACGAGTACCATGGTCTTTGGAGGTCAAGCATACCAAATGTGTTAATAATGTCTATAAGCTAAGAAACGTGTTGATGTGAAATCAATGAAACTTTGGAATATTATAAATAGCTTTGTATGCGTGACTTTGTAACTTACTGTAATATCATGTCCAGAAAGCATGACCATTTTTGTTGTGGAGCTTGCATTCCTCACACGCTCGTTAATATTGCCCACAAGGTAATTCACCAGAGGTCCTGTTCTTAACCGTTTCAGTTCCTCAGTGTACCTATTCAATACATCAGGCTCATTTTTTTATCTGCAATATGCATTTCTATTTTGTAAAGTTGTTTCATATTTTTTATATTTATAAAGCACTTACGTTTTTGCTTGGAAAGACAGATTGTACAAATACTGAAAATGTTGATCGTTTCGGAGCGACTTTCCCCACTCTGGAATATCTAATCCTTTGTAATCCTATGATGTAATAATGTCGTTTTTATTACAATTAGGAGTTTTGGGTAATTTATTGTCTTCAAATACCTCAACAAATAAGGTAGCATAGAAAGCATCGATATCGTTTATTGTCGTAATGTTGACTCCACTGTTTTCAGAAAGCGTTTTGTACAGTTCCTTATTATCTTCATTGATTTTTTTCATCATCGGTGAGTTCCGTACGAAGTCATCAAAAATTTGATCGAAGCGTGGGCACTTTCTCTTGAATCGAATGAGCTATTTACAATAAATAAGTATCTTTCAAATTCAGTACAAACGAAATAAGAACTTGTAAGTAGCAAGTGAAAAGTAGAGTATCCCAATTACGTTATCATCCTCCGTAAAAATAGTTCGAATCGGAACTGTACAAGATAGAAATTTTGTACAAATTAAATGTTAAATTACCAACATAATTATATTTAACAATAAACCTGGTTGCCAATTTAAATTCGTTCCGTTGACCCCGGTCCCATTTACTACAGGATACATGCCAGCCAAAGCTAAAAGACCACTCATAATTGTTCGATCTGTGTCCGAACTAATTGGAATACATTTTTTGACATGTCATTGCTGTGGAACAATTTGAAAAACATTGAGCTACCAAATACCAACCTCATGGCGTAAATTTGGTTAGGTAAGTAGGTAGAGTTCAAATAATTTCCATATCTGCTCCGTAAATACTGCCCTAATTGGTATTCTTGTTGTTTTCCTTCGGTTGTCAGTTGACCCCATCCTTCTTTCCATGTTGATGGATCGCTACAGGAGTAATATATATATGAACTTGGTATAGTTAAACACAGTCTATTTTAAGTAGTAAAAAATGGTGAGAAATGTAAGAAAGAAGCAAATATAGAACGCATACAGATAGAAGTCAATCAAGAATTAAGAACGATTGATGGAAATACTGTAATATAAAAAATTGCAATCCTGACCTAAATGGATCCTTTGGGTATGGGTATTCAGGCACTCGATCTCTGATTAATTAATTAATAATAAAATAAATTAATTTTTATGCATGAATTTAAAAAAAAATCAATTAAATAAAATTCACATTAACCATGATTAGATACCCATGTCTGATCACCAGTTGCACTAATTTCAAGGTTTCTAAATTAACTTTGGGCTCCGATTGGGTGTCTTGCCCATCACTATGCCCAAAACAAATAAAAATTGCAAGAATGCAAAAGAAAAATTTTACGTTTAATAGCATTCTGACTAAATTCCCATTTGTTTCAAGTTACTCATTAGAGGACTTGGTTCTTAATATGAATGGTACTTCACAAATACTACTTGCCGAAGACTTTTACAAGTATAAAAGCACGACAATTATCTATCAACATTTAGAAAGGGCGGGTATGTGAAATTGTTTCGTCATTCAACCCATTGAAATGCAAATAATCTCTTCCCCAAAATAAGTGCTTTCCATTACTTTATTTCCATATAATTTTATGCTTACCTGGCCTGCGCAAGTAATATAAAATGCTACCAAAGGAAAATCTATAATAAATGAAAAACAGAGATGTGATGGGATCAGGAGAACACACCGTGAATGTGATGATCCGTGAGAAAAAGTAGTGGCATGTGTTCCTTTATCGCTCATATGCGATAAGATAAACTTTTCATATGATTCTCCTGAAGTCACGAGTTTATCCTTCATTAAAAATATTTCCTGTCAAATGGTTAGACATTTTTTGTGAGATCACCGCACAGAAGCTGTCCCTCGGTTGAATTTTAGTAATTCTAGATTAATGAACAAAAATATTAAAATCGCCGAAGAGTAGCAAGCAATTGGAAAATATATATTTTATGCATTAAAAATATAAAAACACTATGAAAAATTATGATGTTCAAAAAATGGTGATGGAACGAATAGAAATCCAAGATCCACCATCCGTATGAATCTGCAAAAACCGGGTTAATGATGATCTTTTTAGCGATTTCCATTGCAACGTATGACATAATACATTATGTCATTCTAAAAATAAGGGTTGTGATTATTGCTCTATTTATAACAGAAGGTAAGCACCTTTACCTACCCTCCAATGTACGTCCGAACTGTGCACTATTATTTTGCAGAAATATAAAACAAGAATATAAATTAGTTAGTAGATCCTTTTAGAATGGCGCGTCGAATGCCAACCCCTAAAAAAGGTGACCCCACAGAAAGGGGAAAACGTCGGGGAGCAAACATTGATGTTGATGATTCAATGTTAAACAGCGAATTGGAGAAACAGAAGAAGGATGACTCTACGGATGAGGAAACTAACTGGGTCAACATTCGCCGTATTTTGCGAACGATACCAAGAAACAACCCAAATGATCCATTTAAGCCACATTCAGAAACTGAGATACATATGCTATCCAAATTAAATCAGCCATTAACACAGCATCCACTACTTCCCGCCGAGGAGGAAATGTTGCAATACTACGGTTATGACTTGGATAAATGCACTATATACGACCAACCGAACCCCAGCGTTCAGCGACCAAATATTTCAAAGGAACATCAGTACTTTATTAATCAGCTCCCTGCGTGGCTCCGATGCTTTATCGAGCTAAAATATAAAAAGATAAGCAAAAAATATGGGAAGAGAACATCTGCATTCTTCAAGGCACTAGTCAAGTATTTGGAGCTTCTTAAAACTAAACATGCAAGTTTGGCTGGAGAACACAGCGGAGAGGTGGAGGATATAAAAAATTTCATGGATTTTGAGGAAGATTATGATTTTATAGGAGAAGAAGAAATTCTGAAAGAACAAGAGTTGAGAAGGCAAAACGCAGGCTTGCAATTAGAGCTCGACCCTTTCCGGTTGGTCACTGAAGAAAAATCGGCAGGTAGAACAGCTTTGTACAAATTCTTATTTTTAAAAAAAAGTTTGACCTTGCAAAATGTAAAACTCGATAATAGAGGAAAAAGAAAAGAAGAAACAAGCAGAGAGAGAAGAATTTAAGAAGAAGAAATCAGGGAAAGGAGAAGAAAGTGACGAAGAATTAATGAAGGAAAATATTGAAGAAATGTGGTCTCCAATTCTTCTGCAAAAGGCTGGAGACGCTCTTCGAGCATCTTTACTTGCTGGCGCAAGCGATACAGAGGACGAAGAGTATTATGAGGAAATCGCAGATGAAATCACATACAGAAAAGAGAGGAAGAAAGGAACAGTGAGATTTAAAGATCAGGAGTTTGTGTATCGGGGAGCTCATTGGGAAACGATTGTGGCAGAAGAGTCAAACTTTCAAGAAATGGCAGAAGAACAAATGAACGAGGAATTCATGCGCCCGGAACTCTTTAAGGAGTATCAAGCAAAGAAAAAGAAAGAACATAATGAAGACAAGAAATCAGAGAAGAAGGCAAATAAAGGAGTAAAGAAAGCAGTCCAAAACACAACCACCGGCAGTCATCCTCTTTTACAGCAAAGCACTGATAACCAAAGGAATGCGGGTATTTGGAGGGAACGAGGCGTTGGTCGAATACCATCAAGCTTATTTGTCAAAAGCCCTTGCGAAGGACCTATGTAAAATTCAAGTTATGCACTATTATGGTTGAATTGTCGAAAGTAACGTAAAAATGGATTGATTGCTAATTTTTGCCAGTGTGGAAGTTGAGCGCAGACTTCATCAGAGTCGTCGATTAGAGGCAATGAAGGCTTACGCAAATTGGATTGTAGCCACTACTTTTTTTAAATACTTCATCATGTTTATCATTCTTGGAAACGCGGCGTTATTAGCCATTGAAGTTCAAGGAGATATTAGAAACGATTATGCGACTGCATTTGAATTCTTCGACAGTGTAAATTACTTACATTGAATCAATAGTTATTGTTATTAGGAGATAGATTTTCCAGCTTCGGGATTCAATAATTCTTTTTCTGGTATGTAGCTCTTCTTGTCCATTTACTTTGCCGAATTTCTACTCAAGGTTTTTGCTTACCCAAATCAGTACTTTATGAGTGGATTTAACTGGTTTGACTTCATAATCCTAGTTGTAGCAGTGGTGAAAGTATGTACTTAGTGACGCTAACTTTTTAAAGCTAAATATTTTTTTACATGTTTTCCAATTTCTGATTATGACTTCCGATCTAGAATGTGGCAGACTGGATGAACGTGGGACATTCGGTGTACCTTCGCTACCTTAGTATCATCAGGGCACTGAGAATCATAAGAGCTGTGTCATTGTCTGTGCACATTCAGGTTCTTCAAAAGATTCTCGATGCCCGATTCTCTATTCTTTTGATGAACATTCAAATCAGTTTTAATAGCTCCAATTCTAATTTCCAATTAAGGTTCTTGTCAGGGCCTTGATAGACACTTTGAAGAACCATGTAGTCAGCGTGGTTCTCCTTTTGGTACTACTGATGTACATCACTTCTGTTGTTGCCTTCTATCTTTTTGGCAGTGTTTCTGGTCTGAACGATATGTTTGGATCATTTCTTATGGGAATGCTGCAACTATTTACATTCGTGACGGTATATAAAAATCGTAATTGCATTGAAATTGGTGTTCGATTTAACAAAAGTTTATATCTGCGTTATTCAGATGGACGGCTGGACCGACATTTTAGAACAGTTCGAAGAGGTGGGTTTGATGCACCAAGGTCGCGTGTTTTGCTTGACTTTAATTGTACTCGGCAATTTCCTCTTTTACAATATATTCATTGCTATTATCATCATGCAAATTTCTGATGCCACTGATTATTTCAGGGTACGTATCGAAAGTAAATAAGATCATCTTATTCAGTTCTTAAGAAATGCTCGAAACTTTGACTATTTTTAATAGAAAACACGAGCTGATGAAAGGGACTTAAAAGTCAGTCGTATACAGGATGAGGTTTTCAGAAGACAGAAATTGGATATGAGAAATTTATTGGCGAGACAGAAGCTCGGAGTTGCGGATGATTTTTATGAACTGGGAGAACGATTTGTGAGGAGACTTCGTCACGATGATTTAGTTGATGCGCAGGAAATCATTTTTAGTCCACTGTGGATTGATGCATTATACAAATCCATGCAACGAATAAATCATACCACCAACATGTTAGCATGAGTTCAACTTCAGCATCAATTGTTTCTTACTTCATACGTAGGAAATGTAAGACACTAAAACTTTATATCTACCCTTGAATGTTTTATTGCAGAATTATGAATCAGCACAGGAAGATGGCGGACCGTTTGGTTCGCCTAGCCGATTTGTACGATGAAGACCGTTTGAACGTCAGAGGAATTTCTCGATCCCGGTATAATAGGTATGAAAATCTAAAGTCGAAATTGAGACTTCTCAAGGAACAGTTTCTTAAACTGAGGAAGGTGAAACCAAAGTCTAAGATGCAAGTAAAGTTACCTGATGGACCTGCTAAAGACCGTTCTGGTCGCGGAAAGAAACTGCCTGCTAAAATGGCGATTGCCGCCACCTTGAAAAGTAAAGCTTCCATGGCTAAGAAGAATCAGTCAAAACCAGAGGATACAGATGATAAACAAGTTCCAAAAGACGAAGTTCTGGCGCAACCCAGTGATGTTTCTGCTACAGATGAAACAACTGATAATGAATTAGGTGACAAAGGCGATGTTCCCAAGACAAATAATTATTTATAGATATGAGTCCGGGATAGGAATTAATTAATTTACCGTATTTATTCAATATAACTTGGTTTAACTAATGCTAATAATTAAATAGAAATAAAGTGGAGTACAATCATCTCTAAATATTTCAAAGCTATGTTTTTAATCCATGACGAATCAAAGCGTCATCAACGGCGCAGACACATTTCTTTATTATCCCGGGAGCTACTGGTATGGAAAAGGCTACGCTTTTCTTTTTGATTTCCCCTTCTTCGGCGTGCTCAGTCCCTCCGCTCTCAGAACTGGGACCTGACAAGGATAATTTTGCTTGCCATTGAGGCTTTGTGATCAACACTGTTCTTTCCAAAAAGGTTTTGATTTTTGAGAAGGTTGGCCTTTTTCCGGGCTCGAAAGACCAACAAGATGTGATGAGATCCCATCTAGTACAGGGACAAACGGAAATTATCAAGCGTATGTTTTAGATTTTCAGGAATAACATTTTCTTTGTAACTGATGTTACGCATATCGAACATGTTATCATTTGCATGTTCCGCCCTGGGTGGTCTTATTCCTTGAGCTAATTTTCCAACAAATCTTAAGTCGTTCTCGACATTATCATCCCTGAATGGCACCTCACCCAAGGTGTATATCTCCCATAACGTTACCCCATAGCTCCAAACGTCAGACTTTTCAGAAAATATTAAGCTCTTAATGGATTCTGGTGCCATCCAGGCAAGAGGAAGCACTTCCTAGACACGTAATTAAACTGGAAAATGTTTGAATTTGTGACAGAGTATTTTTTTTAAACTTAAAACCGAGTTAAACATACCTTAGCCAGATCAGAAATGTTAGAAAAATCCTGAACCTTGTGCCTTTGAGAAATACCAAAATTTCCAATTTTGGCTGTCCAGTCACAATTGATAAAAATATTCCTTGCTGCAAGGTCACCGTGAATTACCTTAATAATTTCCCG
>JAHZMX010002911.1:0-30566 GCA_027743895.1 Seira musarum
GTTCTCCCCAAAGTGGAAAGTTTTATTTACATTCTAAGCAATTGATGAGTGAGAATTGGAATTGCAAAAGAGTTTATTGAGTAAGTATCTGATATTCATGTTTTACTTTACAAGCAAGAATAGAAAATGGCTTGCTTGTACTTGGAATGGGAAAGTATTTGCTTAAAACAGGCTTGTTGAATGGAATGGAACCTTACCATTTAAAAACTGTAGTTGTATTACATGCATTGAGAACTTTTGAGTAGAAAAAATTCTGATTATCATTAAAAGCTCGAACATTTTAGGGTCTTTGGAAATCGATCAATAATAATTTTTATATTCGTATCTCCAATCACGTTTGAGTCATTCATTCATAACGCTTCTTTGCCTGGAGATGCAGACTTTTATTTAGAAACTGACTCAAAATTTCACTCCTTTGCCAATGACTATTTTTCCTCCATCAATTCGTGCTAACGAAGCGATTTTCTAGGAGCAGCTTGTATCAACTGGAATAGTCTCTTTGAGGAAACCATTGTCTTTTTGGACAATCAACCAAAATATTGGAATCAAATTGGGTGGCAAAATGGAATCCTCTTTTTCATCACAATCATCATCACCACTTGAAAACCTCTTTTGCTCCAAGGCAAAGAGAAATTGTAGCAGACACCCAAAAATATTTCACAAGACGTTCACATTTATTTCCATTTCTTCAGAAGAAACACTATTCACAAATTTTTCGAACATAGCTTGTGAGGGCACGAGCGTAATAAAGCTTAAGGATGATGATGGTGATGATTTTAGGATGTAGGATGTAGGATGTAGAATTCACACAAAAAACGGCATTTGCTGGGCTGGAGAGACAAAACGCGAGAAAAAGAGAGGACACTCAAAAGAGTACAACTCTCTTGGGACAAGAGAGGGGCAATCAGTATCAACTGCTGAAAATTTATATTGCAGAGAAAATTCGTTTCGAGTGTTCTCTTGTTCTGTGAACAAAGTAGCTCGTTTGTAAGATCTACTTACTAGTAAGCATAATGTAAAAGTGTACCAAGTAACTTATACTCGCACATTCACTCATTCGCATTAATCAGAGAATGTACATTTATGTATTATGTAAAGAACGAACGAATACATTCTTTTAAGCGACTACTACACATGCCCTTTCAAATGCTTTCTCTGTGTCGTGTGTAGATGCTACTACCGCTACTAGAATGGCGAACCGTTACCACCAAAAGCCAATTCAAAAGGTTTACTTGTAAAATACAAAACCTTGAGAGTTTATGCCTTTTCATACATTTTAAATCCAATAGAAAACAATCTTCCTTTCTTTTGTAAGAAATAACAAGCATTTTGCTCGTTGCCGTCATTACTTCCTCCTTTTTTCATGGGTTTGCTTCCTCATGCGTATCTGGAACTTTTTCAACTAATCTTAAAAGTAAATTGTCTTAAGGTGGTTTTTAAATTATGATTCTAAAGAAGGTATGCTCCGCTGCTACACAAAAAAAAATTTGCCACTTCGAAAATTTTCAAGCGTTAAGGGGTAACTATCTTATTAAGCTTCGTCGCTTTTTTCTGTTAAAAAAAGCTAGTGATTAAGTCTAACATTTGATTCTTGAACCATTAATGTGTGCAAGAATTTGCATTTCAATCCTGACAGCATTAATGGAGAGAAACTAAAAAGCATGAAATTTTTCTTTTTTTGAAAACAGCAAAAGAGCCTAGGTATTTGCACTGCTGTTCCGCTATTGACTTCGCAACTGCATTTCACTTTCTTGTTCTTTCCTTGCCTTTGTCCACAAAGCAGCCTCGTTTAAAACCTTAAATTTTGTTCAGTGAACTGAATATATGCCTTGTGCAAATGCTATTAGGATTCGAAAAATTCCGTTATGGAAGAAGGACAGTAAGAACAAGTGAGTCGAAAACGTTTCCTGTTCCGCTTAAAAAATCACGCGTAGAAGGTTGTGAAATCAGCATCGTCTAGATAAATCCTTACCAAGCTCCACATTATTTTACACCTAACTCATTTCCCAAATTTGGAAACATCGCCAACGCCCTGAGGTTTTGGGCTGTGAAACTTTAAGTCAATATGCTCGTAAAACTATACACTCAGGCTCATTTTTCTTCCAGAGCATATTTTCTCCTCAGATGAGAAGCTTTGCCTTTCTGCTTGCAATTTTTTGAATGTTCCCTTCGAGAATAAAGAACAAGTGAGTCGAAAACGTTTCCTGTTCCGCTTAAAAAATCACGCGTAGAAGGTTGTAAAATCAGCATCGTCTAGATAAATCCTTACCAAGCTCCACATTATTTCACACCTAACTCATTTCCCAAACTTGGAAACATCGCCAACGCCCTGAGGTTTTGGGCTGTGAAACTTAAAGTCAATATGCTCGTAAAAGTATACACTCAGGCTCATTTTTCTTCCAGAGCATATTTTCTCCTCAGATGAGAAGCTTTGCCTTTCTGCTTGCAATTTTTTGAATGTTCCCTTCGAGAATATTTATACATTGAGTTTTACTTGATTATTCAGATTGGAACAAATCCGACAAGCATAAAACTTGTACAAACAAATATGTGTGCCTGCCTATATATTGGCAAATCTATACGAAATTCATTTCGAACATGGGTGGGTAAACAAATACGTACTATTTACAAACTACCCTCCATTGCATCATTCTCGAAAACCATAAATTCAGTTGCGTATAGTAAAATACAGGAACTGATGCTTGGTATTTTCCCAGTACCATTAAGTATATTATGTAGCTGACGATGAGCATTGCGAAGCGAATATTGAGATTAAGATAAAATTACCATGACCGTCTATCCGTGACATCGATAACTTTCGGAAGAGGTCACCAATTGACCGCTAGAACAAAGGTTCCTTTATAAATAAATAAGTCTTTAAAAAACTGCTAATAAGACTGTTCAATGTTGATTTAGAATTTTCAATATTCCAACTATTTTTTAACCATCAACGATTGCCAGCGATTAAAACTATTTTCAATGTGCTGTTGTGACAATCATATGAATAAGGAGGTTGAAGACGTGCAATGAACAATGGGATATGAGGGCCATCAATTTTATGGAGATATTGTAACAGTATTCGGTTTACTCCGTATGTCCAGTGCGCCATGAATTTATTTACAATTTTATTAGCTCTCGTATTTAGACTATATAAATGTAATTCGTAATTCATGGCAGCTGCTCAAAATATTTGAAGCAATAATCAGTCACGGGTATACATCATACAAATAAGCTCATCAAAAATCGTTCAAGGTTACATACCTACATGCATTTTGTTCGAATGAACAAAGATGGTAAAAAGGTTCTTTAATTTGCTCTAATGTCAAACTTTTTAAGGGAATCGACAATTTTGCAATACAAAAAGGACAAAAAGAAATACTTAATGTATAAGAATATATTATTTGACAATGCAAGGCAAGGAATTATGATAATGAACAAGGGCAGTAATCAGAATGGTCCTGGGTGTGCTCTCAGTTACACATTATACGAAAAGAAGTTACCCAGCTTTTCAGAAGAATTTTTGTTTACGCAGAAAATAACTTTGTAAAAGCTTAGAACAAACAAAAACTGAAAGGTCAGTCAGAACTAAGAAGCTCCCGTTGAATGAATCCCAATAGTTTGAAGTACACTTACAACGACATTCAGTTCAGTCAGACTCGAGCGTAAATAAACGAAAGAAGAAAGTATTCTTCTCAAAAACTTTTTTCTATAAAATGACTTCTCAAGCATGGAGGGTTTAAGAAAAAAAGTAAACGAAAATAAACTTCTTTGTAAATTCATGGTGTTTAAGCTACTTTCTTATTCATGATCCTCTGCCTTGGCATTTCGACAGTTCCATCATTATTATTGTAATCAAAAGTTTTTTCATAAAAAAACAGAATCTGAATTGATAAATGACACACAATAAAAATTTCAAGACAGATAAATACAACTTGAAGGTCGCCAGAGACGTACAGAAGTTTCAGATATTTCGTCGGAAGGAGAAAGCCCAACAAACGACCGAGGGAAAATTAGTTTTAAAAATTGAATATTTCCACCAAAGTTAGTCGTTAGCCCAGAGCCATAGATTAACTAACCATCCATGAACTGTACTCAGCTAAATTAAACGTAAAATGGAGATACTACACTCCCAGCCATTCTGTTCTTTCAACAAAAAGTAATGTATGGTCTTCCTGGTGGGTTTCCTCATGTTCCAAGACCCACACAGTCCTAAAGTTTGATTTCATCACTATCAAATAGGAAAAGATAATAACGATAAAGGCAATCAGTATCCGTCAGTAAAACTTACTGACGGAACTTCGTTTTGTCCTGCGCTCCCCAAAATCTATTGATTTTGATTTTGATAACGTATGGTAGCATTATGATTTACAAAGCCAAAGATTGTGACTTGCAATTCGCGATTCAGCTCAGTAACTTAATTTTATCAGACAATTTGGACATGGCAAATACTTCAGTGTTTTCTATCACTGAATACGCTAACAATATTCATTACTCATAATCCGAATTTCATATGACGGGAAATGCGATACAAAATAGTCGTTAATGTTAATTAGTAACTCTGTAACTTTGCTTATACCAAATGATTGAGCTGGTTGTAGTACTTTACAGTGACGTTCCTTTCGTCTCATTATTTTTCAAAGCAGGTGCAAAAGTCCATATCAAAAGCATGAAAAAGTCATGGCCTTAAGCTACTATTTATCAGACTATGGGATAATGATGAGGATGGTATTGTGCTGGCCTGACTGGCTGATAAAGTTCTCCTGATTCTTTTGATGGGATTACAAAGCCACATGTAAGAAGATTGTCTCTCTTATCGACATGATGCCAAGAGGGGAGCTCCAAATTACGTCAACCCTATTACATCCACTTGAGCTTCCTGTTGAGCTACTATGTCAACCGCGCCTCTCTGATTATAACGATTGTGTTCACAATGATATATCATATGCACAAACAAGATTCTTATAAAGATGCAGGGTGGGCGGAGGACAATTCAAGGAAGATTAGGCCGTTTCAATGAGCTCAAAAGTCACGAGCAGTTTAAAATCTTTGTCTGTGTCTCAAAATAGACAGATCAATGTTTCCCTGAATGGGAAAGTTTTTGACATTTCGCATTTTCTTCGCGTTTTTCTGGTGTACGATGTTTTGAAGAAAGGCAATGCTTTCACCTACGCAATATATATTTGTAGAAGAATAAGAAACCTCCATCGCCACTTTGTTTTTACTTTTTTCATCGTAGAAATATATAAATCTCCTTTTCTTTCATGAACTTTGACTGTTTGAAGAAAGACTAACCGGGAATTTATTCCATGACTTTTATGATACGATGAGGTATCATTTATTTTTAGCCACTTGCAAGCTTAAGCTTAAAATCGGTATCGGCAAGACTGCTGCCGTAACCTGTAAACATACTCCATATGAGAAATGCTGTTATCTTTGTCAACAAGATGCCCTTTCATGAAATTGTAACTGTACATCATTACAAAGCATGGTAGCACGTCAAATCACAGAACACAGAAAAAACCTTACTTATGCCCGTTGACGTCTACAAGGGCTTCCAGGAAATTTCTTAATTACAATGCAATGCTACGCTCTTCCTCAGTTTTCTCATGGCCATTATCGCATTATTCTTTTATAACAGTTTTCATGTGTAATTATGCTTTTGATGATTATAAAAGCATCACTGATGAACTGGCGAAAACAAAAAGTTAACAGAGTGACTGATGAAGGGTTAACTTTATTCGACTTTCCAAGTCATTAACAATAAAAAAATCTCTCAACTTACGTATAACTCTTTGACTCAGGGATTGTCCAAACTTGAATTCCACTTCTTGTTGAATCAATCAAGACTTTATTCTCCAGGAGAGTACCATTATAAGCTGCATCGCAATCCTCCTGTTTTGGGCCTTCTCGCCCGGTGGTATTACATGTAGAAAACTTGTACGCAGCTGAATCAAAGGGATAATTGCAATTCAACAATTTAAATTCGAGGTTATTGTTCCTTTCGAAGTGAAGCAAAGTAACTGCAAAATTTATCAAAAGCGAAAAAAACGTAGAAACGGTCTGGCTTACATGTAAGATTTCCTCGATAATCTGAAAAGTATAGATTAGTAAAATATGTAAGCAACAAAGTTCAGAGTTGGCATAAATTGTACTTTAAAATAATTTTCAAAGTAAAACATTTCACAGGAAATGAATAGGGAATGTGAATCGAATATTTTGTAATTTCTGGCTAAATTTACCGTCATTGGAGCTCAAAATTGCCTCATAATTGTATCGACCGACTTCACTGGCAGGAACACCTGCAGAGTGAAAGATAAAAGACAAAGTTGAAAAAGACTTTGAAATAGAATCCCAAAAAAGTTGAACACGAACACAGCAACCAATTTTCATGTAAAGATTTCCGTTTGATACTACAACTACTCCATCTCATGATGTTACAACTTTATGCTCGCTGCATAGTACACGGTACTTACTTTGAAGTACTAATGCGCTTTAGAGGATCTAGTTTACTGGTTTCAAATGGAAAAAAAAGCATTTTGTTTGCTATTTTGAATGAGCAAAATAGATGAGGACGCACGTGCTAAACAAATGCCTTGATTTCAAAGTTTGAGAATGTTGAGCAATTTCATTGAAAAAGTTTTTTTCCCTATTGTAATTCAGGTTTCCATGAATTGAAGTTACAACGAACAAATATATGTAAAAGCAGCTCTGGCTTACCGATTCCAAAACATTCAGGGGATAATGATATATCATCAATGGCGATATCAGCGAAAGCACCTCTAGCTCCACGAATGGCTGTGAGTTGGAGATAGTACCTGTAGAGAACAGCCAACGAATAAAATATTAGGAATTAGCGATACAGATTCGTCATAATAAACCCACTCAGTTTTGGAAGACGATCTTTTTATAGTACACACGACTCGAAAAAGTGGAAAAAAGCCCGCCGAGTTTTTTTTTGTTTGGCACACGCTTTTCAAACCGATTACGTAACATTTGGGAGGAAATGAGTGGGCGTTTTGACAGCACTACTTTCTTTCTTCATAGACCTAGCGGTTGTTGCTTATATCTCCTGAGCAGTTGTTTGTGTTTACGTCTATATCATAGCCAAAACCTCTCGAGCGTGGTTTACCTGATTTATTTAACTTCAAGAAAACGTTTTAGTTGACTCGCGTTCATATTTTTTAACGAGAATTGTTTGGCATTTTTTTCACACTCATCCATATTCATAGAATTGTATTAGGTAGTTCAAATACTTGTAAAATGTAAATAGTACAGAATATTAATATCGTTTGAAATTACTTTTTGCTGCCTTTAAAGCTTGGGATTTTACAGGAAGCCCGCTTCCACATATTTCCTTGATCGCCTGAACGCTCACAAAAGCGATATGGTTTTACCCAGGGATTTCGCGGATTCTTGGGCACAAGTTCCACATCCAGTGATCCAACGTGTGGTCCAAACATGTAGTAAAAGAATCGGAGCTGAATAGAAATTGCAAGAAAAAATGTATGTATTTATTGATCAGTGGAGTGAACTCAAAGTACCCCAATTAGGATGAAAGCTTAAAACACAATAAAGGGGAAACACACTGAATCCATTTTATGAAAGGTATTTACAAATTGAAAAATCTCCTTTTCAAAAGTAGAACTGCAAACTAATTTAATGGGAATAAGAAGGGAAATTGCGCAAAACTGTAAAGAGTAAAAGGGCAATATTGATATTTGAAGAGAAACAATTACGTGCTTATTCTCATACCTGGCAGCTTTGATAATATGGTGAACTCGAGTTTTGATTGTACGCTGGTGGATGGGCAAACAAAGGGCTTCGTAGAACTGTTCGGTGAAAGTCAGAGTTCTTCACTTTCATATCCACAAGTAAGTAGTATCCTTTGAAAAAATCAGGAAAAAGAAATCAATTTAAGTATGAGAGCCTAACAAAAAATTGTGTGAGGGAATGAAAAGGATGTGGGGAAAATTCACTTTAATCTTGAGCCTGAGCAGGATTAAAATCTAAACTTTTCATAGTTTTCATTTTGAACGCACCAAAGAAAACTAAATTTTACAAAAGAGGATACCTACTTATTCCATGAATGGTTATAGTTTTACTTTGAAAAGCATTCGACGCAAAGATTAGCCACGGTCATGATTATCCTAAGTGAAAAGTCCGTGTTGTCTAGTAGCTCATCTCAAGGCTTTGAATTTGAAAGTACCTAACACGTTTCCAGACATTCTTCCAGATTAGACTTTTAGAGCTCATCCTACTTAAAAGGAAACATCTCATCTCATTTTTTAGTTTCAATTTGTTCGTTGGACAGGATAATTAAATCACCGGAAACTCTGGTTATGTTGTGAATGAATATGCATCTCTGTTACACAACGAAATTCCTTTTCCCTTTGCGTGGGTGGGTTTCTGTTGACGTAGAAGAATACCAGGATACTTTAAGTACCTCATATCCTTATCTAATCATACTAAAGTAAGTGGTTTCCTGTATCGTCTTCACATTCCCTTTGAAGTGAGCTAGGTCGGGATCGGGATTACATTATATTAATCTATGATCATTCATATTACTTTCTGAAGTTTCCCCCAAAAAAGTTTGTTGAGTGAGATAAAAAATCCAATTATAAAATTACCAGAAGAGTTTTTATACGTATGGTCAACTTTTGGGCCAGAATCAATCTTCGTTGATGGAACATTTGTTCGCTGCCATGTAAGATTGTACTTGGGGTCTTCCAGTGAGTGCCATCCACACCAACCTCCTTCAAACGTACAGGATGCATTCTTTGGAAGTTTCTCTGAAAAAAAAATCCAATGATGTTTTAGTTTAAAATTACTATTATAAAATTATTATATATAAAGTTTTATAGCTATACGAACAAAGAAGGAAAAAAAGATTGGCAAATAAGATTTGAGAGTGGGCTGATTTGTTTTCCCTTACGTGAGGAAATAATATAGACCAAAGCTGTTCTTTGTCGACAATAAACAATGTTGACACGGAAGACTTAAATGACAGATCATTTTCCAGCTGTCCATGTCATTTGAAACTCATCGTCAGTGTTTTTCTAACATTGATAGAGATATTTATATAAGTGAGGAATGGATCGTGATTCTCCAGTGGGAATAATTCGAATTGAATGAAATGAGACGAAAGAGAAGCCGAAGAAGTTTTTAAAAAGTTTACAAATTAAAGTACGCTACGCTTCTTTTATAAAAAAAAAGTTGTCGCAAAGTTCCAGTCTTTTTTATGTAAGTTATAATACACGTGGGTAAACAATGTCCTTGTTTTATTTTATAGAGTTTACATTTCGTCTGACAAAAATCAGGCAAGAGGGCCATGGTCAATACTCAATATTGTCGTGAAGACCCCAAAAACCGTCTGTTCCAAAGGGGAAAATTAGCTTTGAATGGGGAAGTAAATCTGTAGAAGTGGATCGTAAATAAATACATCGCAAGTTAATTCTAAACTGGTTGTAGTTTGGCTAAAACTTTTTTTTAGTTTAGTAGAGATTGAAAAGGATTTAGGTAGTTCATAATCTGGATGTATGCGTGAGTGAATAGGCAAAAGTAAATAATGCAAGTACTGGTAAGTAAACTAAAAACCTTTTTCTACAAAGGACACATAGTTCCTGCAGAATTAAGCAACAACACATAAATATGCACATATAAATAGAACTAGTAAGTACAAATAAATGCGAAGGATTTGGAGAACTCACAGAAAAGAGACTTTTGCATTCATTTCATCTGAAATTGATTTCGTAAAGATTCATGAGAATTTAATGGAAAGTTAATGGAGCGCACACCGGATATCGTCATCCTTTGTTTTTTTTTTGCTTTGCGAAATGTTATGATAGAAAGTGGGAATTTTGTGTTACTGTTTCATAAAGACAAAAGTTTAGAAAAGAAAGGAGAAAATTCTGTAAATATATTGGCCCCGTTGCAACGCCGCGCATGCCCGCTAATTTTGGCTAAATGTGCTGCGTAAGTGCTTGAAAGTCAAAAAGGCATTTCTAGTCTACTCACTTTTACATCTAATCGTTTAAAACGCAATTATCTGATCAGGAAAATTCCCTTAGACGTTTTTTAATGATGAACGCATTCCAGACACTGTACATGTTATGACAAAATGGGGGTTTCAAGAGAAAGCATTTGTGTACCGCTCATCAGACTCGAACAACTGTTCAAAGTTTGTAGAAAACTTTCATAACATTCATAAAATCCAATCATGCAGCCACCAAAAGTTAAGGGGATTTTTTTTTATTATATCGCAGTTCAGGGAAAGTTTATTGAGAGCATTAACAACAGAAATTCTTTGACGACATCATGGGACCCCTCCTTGTTTGATGAAAAGTGGTAAATCAAACGCAGAATAAATTGCTCCTTCATGTACGAAGAACACATCATCTCTGCTCCTTCACCAACAAACAAGCCAAGGTCCACGGTCACAAAAATTTTCATTGAGCTTCCATCATCGTCCTCTTCGTTCTCTACGTTCATGTTAGTATGCATGCATACATATGCATCTTGTGCGTGATTATAAAAGTTGTCACGTTCCAAACTTTTTATATAACGCTAAATGGAATGAAAAAAGAGATTATGGTATGTCTACCGTCCGTTCGCTCCTCCTCACTCGCACACTAAAAAATTTTGGCAGTAACTTTCTCAAATTCCCAGGCTCCCCGATAAATTTCTTCCTTTTTGTTGACTTTCCCTTCTGACATGACCTGTTCTACAAAAAAGTTTCTTTTGATGTGCCTGATGTCTTTTCTTGCTACACCCAAATACTTTTTGCCTTCCACGAGTTTTGGATAATTTATGCAAGGCCAAATCTCGCTCTCTCACTATTATAATGTCACACATATATTGCGCCGATGACGTTCTGAACTAGTTCTTTAACTTAACGGTAGTGTTATTGCTATTTGTGCCAGCCAGTATACTTGTAGTAGCAAAGATCAATGGCGAGAAAATATTTGGGCGGAAGATGGGCTGGAAGCAACACGGCGATGCGATGTATTGAAGATGCTTTGAGTTTAGTGTATTGTCTTCCTTTTCTGCATGTGATCGCAAACTTATAAATACAATATTAGATGGCTACAGAAAAAACCTTTTCTTGCGGCTCATGGTCGGGAAGGCCGTGTTAAAGACGAGAGAGTTTAAGACCCACAGCTTGATACTTGGCAAGCCTAAATGGGTTTTACGGGGTTCCAGCTACTGATGATTTATAAAGTGCCAAGATGCTGTCCTTCGCTTTTTTGTGATAATTTTCCTTTAAAAAAGTTTGCTGCTTTCAAAGACACTTCTCTTAAGAAGCGAAAGAACACTTCTGTTTTGCTCGCACACATTTTAGTAATGGAAAAAAATGAATTTTGGATATGATGTAGAAAAAGGAGCTCTCTTTAAAATACAACGTAAAAATTAGTTAATGTCATTGGCATTGGAAAAGCACATCTTAAGCAAGTTTTTAAGTGTTTTTGGTGAAATCAGATTGTGGCTAGGACAGCAAAACTAAAGAAGGCTAACAAGATGCTGTCCTTCGCTTTTTTGTGATAATTTTCCTTTAAAAAAGTTTGCTGCTTTCAAAGACACTTCTCTTAAGAAGCGAAAGAACACTTCTGTTTTGCTCGCACACATTTTTGTAATGGGAAAAATGAATTTTGGGTATGATGGAGAAAAAGGAGCTCTCTTTAAAATACAACGTAAAAATTAGTTAATGTCATTGGCATTGGAAAAACACATCTTAAGCAAGTTTTTAAGTGTTTTTGGTGAAATCAGATTGTGGCTAGGACAGCAAAACTAAAGAAGGCTAACAAGAAAAATGTCATGTTCAATACATCTGTTTGAATAGGCCATTTAAATTCTAAGGAATGAAATGACGTTAGCTTCGCCCTTTTCCATACGCTATCTTCGTAAATTAAGATTCCTTGACCATTTACAAAGATAAATTTAGAATTGCTTCCTTAAATGGCAGTTATGACGAAGCTACGAATAGGTAGCGTTAAAAACCGTAAATGTATCATGGAAGGCATATTATTTTCATAATTATCAACATTATCATCATCATCATCATCACCACGTACATTATACAAACAACGTTTCTCATTTCCTCCCAGAGGAAATGCACGTAGAGTTTGCCTTTCTTTTTATTTGAATTATGCTTTCCCTTTTCTTTTTAGCTTTTCCTTACATTACTCTAAAAGTGTAAAGATATCCACACGCCATCCTCAACATGCCGTACAAAAACGTACGTAGAACAACAGCTTTGTGCGTGGTGTGGTGACTCGCCTGTTGTAAAGAGATAAATGTGCCGTGGAGTGTAATAATGATTTCGTAACTTACACGCGGGCCTGGAACATGTTAAGACTGGCTATCTAAAAAGTACTTTCCTGTTGCTTTCATCATCATTCTACTGCTTCCCCACTTCTTAATTTTTCCACTATTATTTTTGTTATGGTAGTACCAGTCAGAGTAGTAGTAGTAGTAGTGCTGGTGCTGCGATGTGTGTGTGTGTTTGCACAAAGTAAACAATACCCAAACGGAATGTTTAACTGGAGACTGGCACAAGATACAATAGAAAATGATGAAGTCATTTAGAAAAATGATGAAATTTTTTGTCTAAATTCTAGGTAGTTTTGATACGTGTGCATATTTCATTTCATATTTTCTCTGACTGTACAATGACGTGATCATTTTTTATTCTCGTGGGCGAGTTACATCACAACCACACTAGTTTTGAATTATTTACGCAATTTAAAACTCTAATCGTGAACAAGAGAACAACTTTCTCAGCCATTTCTACTTAATTCAACTTCGGGAATCCAGCAATCCCTACTCAACTTTTACATATTTCATTACAAGCATATTTATTTAGTATGCATTACAGGACTCGCTAAATGAATGTTGTAGGTAAACTATGGCAAATTAAAGCAACCATGCGTGCTTAAAAGTGTTTCCTGTCTCCATCCGCCTTCACCATTACCTTCTCTCAAAACTTGTTTCCTGTCTTATCTCTCTGCTTTATTAACACGTGTATTGCAAGCAACACGCCATTCTGAGAGTATGAAAGAGCGCAAAAGACTTCAACTACTCAAAACCCAAACCAAACTTGTTTTGCATAATTCAAATTAGGGAATTTAGAATGGAGTTTGTTTAAATGAGTTTTCAATCATGCTGGTTGTAATAGTCGTAAACATTCGGATTCTAAATTCTCATATATTCACCCAAAGAAAACCATACGGTACACAACACTGCTACTAGCTGTTGCTGACGACAGTCGTTCTCTTGAGACAAACATGGAATTTTAAGAGACTCAGTATATGTGTGTGTACACAATACGCAAGAATTTCTATGATGGATGGGCATAAGCTTTTTTTGGGAAAATGAGTAAAAGTTTTATGAACTCGCTTGGGAGAAAAAGGGCATCAAACTGACGTAAAAAGGCACTCGTTCGAAGAATCTATGTTGATTAAAACTCACCACAGCTTTGTTCCTCGTCTTCTCCGTACAAGCAATCTTTATTGAGATCACATATCCTGTTGCGGTCAATGCAAGTCCCTTGGCTGCACTGGAACTGGCGGTCGGAACACGTTGTTTTACATGTTTTGTTACCTGAGCAAAGAGAAAAAATAATTGAATTAGCATTGACACATTTCTTCCGTGTGTGATGTTTCCTTCATGCATGTTCGCTGGTGAGCAATGGACGATCTTTTTTTTATTTTTTGGTACTAGAGAGAATGGAGAAATTTGAGGGGAAAATCAGGCAAGACTACCTAAGCAAAGGCCATTTCGTTGGTAAAATTTGATTGAATGGAACTCACTTGGAAAACAGTCAACCAGACGGATATCATCAATAGCGAAATATGACGGGTGTTTTCCATTATTGTCAACCTCCAGTATGATTCGAAACTTCTCCTTGACACGACCAACATTGTGCTTGAGACGTTCCCAACTGAAATCGATCGAAGAAAACCTTTATAGATAAAACACTTGACGTTTTCATGATTCTCTACAAACTCGAACCTGATTTTACCATCAGCGGAACACCAGGACATTGATAACGTCATGTCTATAAATTCAATTGTTTCGTTTCGTTTGAATTTCGGAGGGTACCACTACTACCTCCTTTACACCGAGTCAACACGATTTGATAGCAATATCAATTTTGCTTTTATACTTCTCCGAAAAAAAGTTTGATACCTTTTATTTAACATGCAAAGTCATATCTTTCTGATCACTTACGTATTCTGATCATCTCTTCCCAGTTTTGACAGTGGTACAAATGTAGAGAAATTCGATTCAATGACAACCCTCATCGAGATAAGGTCCATTTTGTACATGTTCACTTTTGCCTCAAGATAGCAGGACTGCTGACTGTCACTGAACCATGGACTGTACAGGGTGTATTGTGCTGAATTCTTCGTAACATCGTCCCATGCGAGAAGTAGGAAATGTCCTGAAAAGTAGAATAAAAAAGAACTCAAATCAAAACACGTAATCTATGTACACCGAATTCGTGACTATGAATTTATCTCCAACAATAACAAGGAATGAAGATTTATATCACAGTTCTCAAGACTCCTTCCATCACTTCTATTTATATATTTTCATTCAATTTATACATTGTTTGCATGGCATGATTCAATCCAGTCTAGTAGTACGCTGGTAATGCGCACATAGCAATTTTTTAGGGCAAAGCATTTCATTCTTTCTCCTAAAATCCCGGAATTTTCCTCATGTAATCGTAATACATATCCCTCCAGACAAATTTTCGGCACTCCATTTGCATGTGCATTCATGTGTAACATGATAAACTGCATGTGAAAACCCATCCGCAGATGAGTTTTGGGAATTTTGTGACATTGTTGACAAGGCAGAAGAAGAACATAATCATGCATTACATAACATAAGAAATGGACTAGGATTTCCTTGTAAGGATTACCCCTATTTCATCCATCCATCCAATGCAAAAGATCTTTCCTTTCATCAGCCTAACCAACGAAATAAATAGACAAAAACCCTTCTTGTACAAATATATAAAGTGCCAAATTCAATACACAAACGTAATACAAAAGGGTGAAACAATCTTAAAAACATTCTCGTGTTATTATTGTTGGGCGCGAAATGAACTTTATTCCAAGAAAACTAAAATACCCTGACCAATAATAATAGATCATGCCACAAAAAAAATAGAAGAATCCGGGGAAATTTGTTTGACGCAGGCCAACCAACCTTCTATAGGTGCATTATTTTCAACCTATACTATCACTATATTTATTCACTTGTGTGTGATAACATAACAACATCATCACCATCTCCCATCGGCTCGGCATAAGAGATAAAGTGAAGCTGGCAAGGAAAAATAGAACTATCAAACTTATTGATAGGCATAGAATCCGAATGGAAAGGGGATTCGAAGCTAGTTAGGATTCCCCGAAAGAAAATTTCTTCGCTTGCTTGTTGGAACCATCTCGTTGGATTGATGTGTGTGTGGCGAAAAAAAAACGGAGAGGAAGCAGGAAAAAGTCTATCCGAGCGTGATGCATTAGGTGAACTGGGGAAAATTCTGAGTGAAAGCTGAAGCTTAAAGTGCTAAACCTTGTGGAATGTATGTATTCTCCTTTACTCTTTTCTCGCATTATTATGGATTATCATCAGAATAAGTCGTAGAGCCCTTTTTTGGAGCATTCCAAGATCGCATTGTCTCCATCCTCCTCTGATAAAGTATACCAGTGAAAGATTATGATGCCAGTAAGTACTCCGACTACGCAACTACTCCAGCCGCCACTATAATTTATTCTGATTATGATTCTACAAATGCTTCTGTAAGAATCCATCCCGTAAAGCACTAGCTCACAGACAGACGCCACAAACTAATAGGAGTATTTTTTGGGTGGATGTTCGTGAATATAAAAACAGACTACACTACGGAGGATAAGTTCATGCAGGTTCGTCGTTGAACAAGAACTAGCAAAAGTTGAGTCTCGTGCTCTACCATTGAACCGGATTAAATGCATCATGTGATCATGCTCTTCTGCTGCATACTTACATTTTCACATACACAAGTTTCATGCAACGAAATGCTCAAGCTCGAGATTTTTTATCAATGATATGACCATGCTCTTCAAATTTTAGTAGTCCACATCATGTAAAGTAGCTCTTACTCTCACATGAACTATGTGCCTTTTGTTGTCACTGTTTGTGCTAAACAACCAGAAGCACAGACATAGCATCACATCATGACATTAAAACAAAGCTTAAAAGTTTGAAAGCAAAATGAAAAGTTAGCAGGGAAAAGTGATGTCCGCTCTAGCGTACATCTTTACTACGTATATGCATGCTTATCAGTAGCGCCAATAACATATATTGAGCAAAAAAAATTACTTCTAACCATAGCCGCTTACGTTCTTATAAAAACTTATCGCAGAACGATCTTTAGCCTTTTTCTGTCTCCATGAATGGGAATGTGGTGGCAACCAAGTATGAACAACATATGAGCCTTTAGGGAAGCAACGTGAGTGGTAAAGCAAGAGAAACTTTCAGCTTTACTCCAACAAAATCCAAAGTTTCACTTGCTTTCTTGACTACATCTGAAAAAGACTTTCTATATCTTCCAGCCAACTTTCAGTTCTACTACCGTATCGATCGTCAAGTAGAACAACGAGCTCGTTTCTTTTTAAAGGGTTACATATTATACTACAATGTGTATGTGCCCATAAAAACTTTTGCACGATTTTTTTACTATTGAACGGAGAAAAAAAAATTCTTACAATTTTCCTATATAAAGTACGGTAAAATGCAACGGTGTGGTTGCACAGATATTGATATGCACGATTCTTCAGCTTTTTTCTATTACTTCAACTTCAATAGGCTATCCATGAGTTCATAAACTAAATCTTATTTCCCTACTTGCGCTTTAGACTCACAATCAGAAAATGAAATTTTGTCAGGTATAAACTCACGATACCAAAGTTGTTTACACTATCTCCACTACTGTAAACATAAACAAACGAGCTGTGGTGTGGCCTAATAGCAATAATTTAATAGCCTCCATCACCTGGTAAAAATTTACTAGTTTTAATATTGGATCAGATTGTTGAAGAAATCGTCGATCCAAAAGTTGGCATGTGGTTTCCCTTCATCTAATAAGAGGGCTAGCAATCTACTTCTATGTCGACGAAGATTGGAACTCATAATAATTTCGAAGTACCATTTTTCTAAGCATCCCTAACAATATTGCAATGATTTTGGAGAATGAATATTCCCAAGCCCATCTTTTCATAGAGTGCATTGTGGACAGGTTATCATGCACTAGGAACAGTACTCGGGTTTACCGGAGGAGATCTAACAATGAATACTTAAAGTTTGTCGGTAGAGAAATGCTTTTCGCATGCTTGGAAAGAAAAGCACATGGAAGCTTCGAACTTTTTCATCATTTTAAAATGAGCAACACACACATCACATGAATATTTTTTACAATGTATGAGTACTCAGGTACCTGTGAAATTCCAATGTACTCATTCCTGTTTAGCGCATTTTTACGACTAGTTGGCAAAAAAGAACTAACCGTGAGTTTCGTTAATGCCGTTGTGCTGAAGCGAACTTATTTTACGCTCTGATGGGAGGCATGAGAAGAAACAAAAATATTAAAGACGAAGAAAACATATGCGTACATTCTTGTTTATCTATTGCTTTCCCTATGAAATACTGTGAACGTGTGCAATGAAGCTGATATGATGTTCTACTCAAATGCAAGTGTGTGTGCCTATTTACGTATAGTGTAATATACTACGACGAGTTTCATTTCTGTCCTGAGAGAGAGCAAAGTACGTATTTTGGGAAGTATTTTTACTCGAGTCACACAAATTGTTGTTGTTTTGGCTCCTTTTCCGCTTCCTCACTCGCTTTTTCCTTAAAAAATTCATCTTGAGTATGTAAGTTTTTTTTTGAAAAAAAGACTAAAAGATGTGCCATCGTCATCGTACCGCACTTTCTTTCCGCTGTCGACTGTTATATTGACATATCATCAAGTTTGCATATAATAATACTCGAGAATTTTGGAGATGAAAAAGAAGAAAGTTCTTCACGGGAGAAAGTTACGTGCCTGATGGTATTCAAACTTGAAACTCACGGTTGTTGGGAGCAGTGCTTTCGCACAGCAGTAGTACACGCGCTTTTCCTGAAAGCATGAGAGAAAAAAGTTCTGAGTGCACCGATCCTTAGGATGGATGCTATTCCAGTTTTTAAGAGATGAAAATTGTATAGCGTTCTAAAATACGTTGTGTATGAAAGTAAAAAAAACTTTGGGAGCCTTTGTGCCCGGGATGTCTTCGTCATGGACACACAGGCGTCCATCTAAACTCAAGTCTGCGTTTAACATAGTTTATAGCCCTAGCAAATATGAATTTTGATTAAAAGAGAAAGCATTCCTGGTATTTCAGATGGAACCAAGTCAAGTGAAGCACATATATTGTATGCTACCGTCGTAAGCAAAGAAATAATAAGACATGACATGATAGATGATCGAGCGTATTTTTAACTCAATTATAAATTATTGACTTCAGTGGAAAACATGCCCTTTGCCTTCCCCGTAGCGGTTCAAATAAGTTTGAAGAAAGAGTACTCGTAGTTAGTTCAATCCTTTCCTTAGTATATACACAAACTTTATTAACAAATTCAACTCGACACCACTATATTTTTCGGAGTTTTTGTGAATCATCAGTATTGACAACTCGGATAACTAATTAAGAAATGGAGACTACTCTCAGTCCTTTACGCTAGTTGAAATTTTATATAATTAAAACTTTCCTTTTTAAGACCATTTCTATTTCTATCTCATCTATTTTTATAATAATTATAATTAGCAGTTGTGCATTTAAGATCTTTGATTTTTATCGTTATAATACTATTATTTAATTAAGATTTTCATTGTGCAAAAAATAGAAAAAAAAAATGTCATTGTCACATTTACTCCACAAACTCCTCTTTACACAAAAATATAAGTTTAAAAGATTGTGACGACTTTAGAAATTATTAATACAAAAAAAACTTACACTAAAAGACTTTTCATTCCATCCTTTTTTACATTGTATTCGTAGAGAATAAGTGCTTTATGACAAGTAATGAAAATAAGCGAAGACAAACATAGCAGAGAAAGCGTAAGCGTAAAGATACTCAACTTTAGCTGAAACTTTCATTTATTTGTTCCATCATTTTAAATGGAAAGCTTTTTTGCTAAAATTCAAAAGGATCGGTCTGAGAAGGCAAACATAACAGAGAAAGCGTAAGCGTAAAGATACTCAACTTTAGCTGAAACTTTCATTTATTTGTTCCATCATTTTAAATGGAAAGCTTTTTTGCTAAAATTCAAAAGGATCGGTCTGCCACGTCGTTTTATGCCTCTAGTTTTTAAAAACATTTAAAACTACAACAAAAACGCCTTTTTCTTACTTATGAGCAATTGAAAAGAATGGAGAAAGTTGGGAAGAAACTCTTTGCTGTAATGTTACTCGTCTTATGTATGACTATGTATTCATGAAAGGACGGAACCTGGTAACTCTCTGCAATGGTGGAAAAGGAAGACACAATAATGGAATTCTGTGGGTGGTAATGGAGCGCTAAATGGGCGCAAAGGAGCGTAGGAATTCCCTTGTTGTTTCCAACGTAAAAAAGATCAAAATGGTGCGAGTTAGTGAGATTCTGGCTGTGTAGCGCATCCTCGTTTACTCTGCAGGCCGGTAAAAAAATATTTCAAACGTGTGGGAAAAAGTTGATTCACAGGGTGGTGTTTTGTGTGAAATTTACAATGCGTGGAGATACTATATGGAGGAGAGATGTGAACAGAATAAAAAAACTTCCAAGTACTTATTTTATAAATTTTTTCCATAGTATGGCATAAAATTAGGCATTATTCATGGTTAGCTATCCCACGCAAAATAAAAGAGAATTATTCGCAATTTTAATACTGTCTTAGAATTAGAGCGAAAGAGGTAATGTGAAAGAGAAATTCTCCTCAGAAGAATGTATCCGTTTGCACAATGAGGTAATGATGTATAAAAAATTCAAAGAGAGGAAAAAATTTTATGGTATTTGGTAGGAAGTAGTGAGTACGGATGTTCCGTCTTACTGTTAGAATCCCATAGGTAGGTCAACCTACACAATAAGAAATTCGTACAAAAAAGTTAGTCAATCTTTTGCGAACTCTCGTCTTATAACTTGAGACTTTGAGGATAGCAAACTTGATGATTTCCTTTTGCTGGTTTTGTGTTGAAAAAGGCAAAAGCGAAAGCGATATTAATATGAAAAAATAGAAATACAAAGGTAAGTTGAAAAAATATGAAATTCATGCGGCTCGTAAATGGCGCACGTCAGAAGTGAAACGGATCCTACAAACGCGTGAAAGAAATGCGGGCATATTTATGCAAAAGACTACAAAGAAAGGTTCCTTTTTGAATGTTTCCTTTTTACTTGAAGAGAGCTCGAGGAAACTATAACGATTTCCTACTTGAGAAAACCGCACACACGTGGAGTAATTTATGGTCATGGTCACATTCTTGTGGCAATTTATTGTTATGAATACCAACCACAACCAATAATCATAAGAGTTAGTTTAAGTAGAATGCTGTACCCAGTGCAAACTGGAACGTGTAATGCGGACAGATAAGTGAAGCTATATAGTCTAGTCATTTGTGGTTTAATTAGTTTTTCGCATAAGGAATCAATTTTCACGAAGAAAACCTCATAATAAATTGTTCTTCTACTGGAAGTGCGCTGACTCAAACGGAGACTGTAATTAAAAGCGTTACTAATTAAATTTAAAATGAAATTAATTTAATTAACGCAAACTATCTTCAAGTTATCAAATTTGTGGTGGTATAAACAGGCGTCAACGAGCCTGTTTCTTTGATGTGTTTTCAAGAGATCGTAGTAAAAACTAAATGAAAAACATACTTGCTCTATAAAAAGTTCAGAGAAAAGGAAAAATACAAGGTTCGTGCAATGTCATTCGCTTTTTGGTGGTTGATCACTATTAGTTTAGCTGAAAGAAGGTGGAAGGGAAGAAGGAATATTGAAAAGAAGATACGCCAATATTTTTATACCCAAGACCACGGTAGGTAAACATGGAGCTCCACACCTACATAATGTACTATGAGGAAATTTTGCGCATTTTCAAGTCAAGTTTCCTTTAAAAATTGCTTTCAATAAAGTGAAAACTTTCTTCAAAGCCATATCATCCCTTCAAACGGTTGTGTGTTTATTGCGAGCATTTACTTTGAAATCGCATATTCTGGAGGTTGAAATGAAGGAAAACAAGACATGTACCGTTATTGTTTCCTACCAAACGCAAACACTAAAAGGAGAAAAGTAATTTCATAGCAAGAAGCGCTAGCTTTAAACTATAGTTTAGATTCGCATTTTATTGACATCAAAAAAGTAATATGAACATTAGCGACACATGTCTGCATACCAAACCGACAATATTCTTTCGTACGCCTGTGGTGTATGCAGACCTAAGGAAGACAATCTTCGTTTCTTGATTTGACGGGAATGAAGAAAAAAAGTACGAAGTGAAAGTAAACTTTCTTCATATTGCCACCAGTTCACCAAGAACAAGGCATTTGTTCCATCCTTCCAAAATTTCAAAAAACCATTTCACGACAAAAGTGAACCCTTTTTATTGTGTGATGAATTCCATGCCAAAAATAATAATAAAGGTGCCAAGTCAGTAGAAGAAGATAAAAAAAATACCTTGTTGGGTTTGGTATTTCGGTTTACATCTCAAATGATAGGTTTTTGTTATTCCACAGATATTTATATTAGGATAGGACTTCTGAATATATGGGGGAAACGCATTGGAATTCAAATATCGATAAGGTCTTATTAATTTTTGGTGAGAAAAAGCTGAGATGGTGAGTTTTCTCTTGTGATATCACGCTTGAATGGAATTTCCTCTTTTATGGCATAGTTTTTTTACCGTTGCAAATATGGGGGTGGAATTGATATGCAGCCATATGTTAGCTTTAAAGAGCTCATGTATATTCCGTCAAAATCCGTTTGGACTTCTGAAACTCTTCCCGATTCAATGAAGAGGGAATTTCTAGCAAAGTTGTTTTCTCGTAAATCCATATAAACATAACAAACAAACTCGAAGAACAGGGATATTTTTCAGCCTTCAACAGCTTTAGCTTTGACAATCACATGACACATTGGTTGGTTGATAGAGGTTGGCTTTCCCCCGCACCGTTTTGCCTCAATGTCAATGGAAACTGTCTAACGTCATTGTGCTCAACTCAAGACAAGCATTTTTATGGTAGGTGAACGAAATACGTTGCTCTAAAAATTGGTAAAATTTGATTTCTATTCCTTGCTTGAAATCATCTGCCTTGTTCTCTATTTCAAAATAAAAAGAATGATTGAGATAGTAGCTACTTATACTTTCCAAGAAATTTTTCAGAAGCAAAAAACATAGCGTAAAAGAAAGAGTGAAGGGAGGATATTAGGCGTGTCATATGCTCTCTTGATTTCCTGCATGGGTAAGCCAGAAAAGGGGGAAAATGTGGTGGTTCTTCTTATTGAGTGTGCATCCAACTAAACCATATCCAATCCAATCCACCTTCTTCAAATCCTTTGCTTCTCTTTCGTTTCATTGTACATTACAAAAACTTCATAATACTCACTCGTCAGTCTTGGACTTGGAAGTATCGAAAAAGGGATGAAGTGAGATATCTTGTGTGTGTGACGTCTATGACAGAATAAACATGAAATATTATGAAAGCTTCCTATTATTCTAGTACAATTGAGTGCGGTAAAAGGAAAAAAGCATGTATGTACCTGCTTCAAAAGTTCCTGGTTAAAAAAAAGGAAAAAAATTGACTGAAAAGTCAGGCGTCAACTGACACTTATAGTTTTTCATAGCTTTTCCTTCCACATGAACAGTTATTCCCCTCTGTAAAAATTTGAAGGGAAGTTTGGGCTTTGCCTGTACTTGTTTGATTATTTTGTTACAGCTTCATTGACTCCAGAAAGTAAAGGATAATAACGCATGAGCTCAATACAAAATTCTTGTGAAATTTCATGAACGTCATTGTATCACTTTAAAATGACAGGTTGGGATGAAAGCATTTCCGGTGTGAGCTGAAGTAAAGTCGCAATAAGCCTTCCGATGTTGGTATAATCGATATATCCGTTGAACTAGTCCCTGGGGAAACCTGACTTTTTCCGGAAAAATGTTATGTAAATGTAAAGTGCTTCTTCACGCCTTTTTCCAAATACAAATCATCAATATCGGTCGGTAGGAATAGAGTGATTCGCCTTAAAACGATCAATGACTAAAACACGCTTCAGATTGATGTGTTAAAAAGAAGGTAAGTAAAATGTGAATTCAACTGACAAAAATAAACCAATTCATTGAATCAAATGACGCGACAAATTAAGACGTAATCAACAAAAGTTATTTCATTTAATTTCTGACACATGGATTACCTGAGTGAATGGATGATAGTGCTGCCACTGTCTTGCTATATAAAGACACAAGTCTTAAACTGGGACCTCGAAAAAGGAAAGCAGTGTAAATGTTCGTTCATAAGAAGAAAACGTATGTACAATTCTCAAGAATTAAATGTACTGTTTCACTTTTACTGCTTGTAGTCAATCTAAGCACATAGTTTTGGCATTTTTTTTGGCGCTATTGTGACTTCACCTTTCAATTAAAATTAAATGGGAGAGCTTTTAATTAAGACGTAATCAACAAAAGTTATTTCATTTAATTTCTGACACATGGATTACCTGAGTGAATGGATGATAGTGCTGCCACTGTCTTGCTATAAAAAGACACAAATCTTAAACTGGGACCTCGAAAAAGGAAGGCAGTGTAAATGTTCGTTCATAAGATAAAAACGTATGTACAATTCTCAAGAATTAAATGTACTGTTTCACTTTTACTGCTTGTAGTCAATCTAAGCACATAGTTTTGGCATTTTTTTTGGCGCTATCGTGACTTCACCTTTCAATTAAAATTAAATGGGAGAGCTTTTATATTTTTTCTGGGCCTAGATTTAGAATACTACATTTCCATTTCCACTACATAATTTTCATTCTGAATGAAAAGCTTTCACAGGGAAAATGGCATATAAATTGTTAATGCATGCTTGATATGTTCACACGTGGGAAAACATCCTCTGACATATGGCAAAGCCATTAAGAGAAAGTATCATACATTTACCAAATGAATTTGTCAGTGATGACAGACCGGAAATGAAAATGAAGAATTATCAAAGCTTTATTTCTAAAAAATGTCGTCTGCATGGACTGACTTTCGAAGACCTCCTGAATAAAATAGTGAGTCATCAAAATGTCACGTAGAGATCCGATTTTAGTTGAAGTCAGCAGGAATACATGAAACATGAGATAGTGGGCCAAGAAGAGTTTGTGATTTGAAGAACACACCAAGACGGACGCACGTAGGAGCTAAGTCGTTTGATCCTCCCACGACGAAATTCACAATTAATCTCTATTCTCGATACAAAGGGCAAAAATTGGCGCAAACGGCTTGAAAAAAATAATATGAAAACATGACTTGTCTGAAAGGAACGTCGCGTCTTTATATAGTCTTAGCCATCTATGTACTACAGCAAGGCATGTAGTTAGTACATGTCATATGTCATTTCTCTGCGCTGGATACCGTTTCATCTTGCTTGACGAGTGCATGCCGAAGTCAAACAAGTAAATCGGGGTATAAATAGAACCTCGAAACATAGAGTGTAGCTGAGAAACTAACAAACGAATCTTCAATTCCGAAAAAAATAAATGAATGGGTCTAATACAAAAATTGTAATTTAGAGCTTTTTGTGCGGAAGAAGCATTTGAGCGTTTTTTTAGCATTTCCACTTTTCCGCTCTCTTGATGTTTACCCTACACTTTTTTTGGTAATAAGTACTACATTACCGCACTCCAATTCCATTTATTACCACTAAAGTGCGCTTGAGTTTGAAATGACGTCCATTTGATGATAATGATGTTTGTCAGAGCATTGAGGCATATGGCAAACTTTTCTTTTAATGTGAGTAAGATTGTGTCTACTCATTCAGAAAGGGAATAGAGTCGAGACTCGAGTGTGTGTTTCAATGAAATTCTTGAAAAGCATGAGCTAAGTATTTTATGGATTTTGGAGTAAGAACATCGATAAACCATACTCTAACTGGATCAATTTCAGGGATAGAATTGAAGCTAACTTGCCTGTAGTAGAGATTCGGTTGTTCGGTTCAAGTGATTTTTGTTGCTGAAGTGAAAAAGCAGAGTCGTATTACAAATACATGCTGCTGCTCCACGAATGAGAAACGAAGAAATACCCCACTTTCCATAGAAAAACAAGATTCATGGTCACACTTGAATTTCAAAAACAGGCTATTTTCTATAATAAACCGCATTGCTTCACATGAGGGTAAAATACGATGACATAAACTGGACTTTTAAACTGGAAATTGAGAATGAAATCGAATGCCCAGATGTATTTGAATTCGAGGGTTTTCATAGGAATTCACAGGTCTTTCTTTGACAACAAAAGCAATAGAATTGTAGGGACTTCGCCTGATCTGGAAATAGTATCCCCAAAACTCATTGAAACTTTAATTTATTTTAGGTAAAGCTTTCGAAGAATTAGAAAAGAAAAAAAATCGTTTCAACATGTCAGTAAACAAAGCAGTTTTCCTTCACCTCAATTGAAGGACTAGCTAAATTGAAAATCTGTGGGTTTGGTAAAACAAACAAGCTTGGAAAAATTATTATTGTGAGGAGGTTGACTTGACATCAATATTGGCTGGCTGGCTAGTCTATCCTTGGGCAAGAGTTTAAAGGTAGACTACGAGTGTCCTACATCTCCTTGTTCTCGTTGCTAGTTGCTGCAATGTACTCATGTGAAAGTAAAGAATATATGGAAGTAGGTATTACGACTAGATTTGTGTTTGATAGGTGATATTGGCATGGTATAGTTATTTCTTTTCTCATTCAGGACTTGCGTACATAAAATGACATACGGCACGAGTAGTAAACCAATTGGAAAATGTTGACGCAAGAATGGATAAAACATTGCAATATTTTGTTGACTTCTGAGAAGGAGCTAGGAAATAAAAGTTCATATTGCCCCCGTCATATAGATTAGTGATGGCATAAGAGAAAATATTACACGGATTTTGCAATTCCAACTCAATTTCCATTTGATTACTTCTGAAAAGTTTATGGACCATTTGACTCACTGAAGGAAATATTTTTTTTTAATCGTAAGATATTTTTGTCCTAATTCCAATGACATGAATGCCTACCTTATTGCTTACATTTTCTCACTTATATTTTTGATAAAAAAGATTATGAAATCAAGATCTGCAAAACTGACAAGAAAATAAGAAGGAGAATGGAAATTGTATTTCCAGCTTTCAAAAAACCCACCTACTTTCCAGGAAACATGGGATTAGATTAAAATGACATTTTCTCGACTATGCAAAATGATATATGAGAATCGAAATTGGATGATGCAGCAAAAGTTTCTTTCCCCGATTCCTTCATAAATTACATTTCCTTTTATTTCCTTCCTTTCTAACTTCGTAAAAGACGTGTGGTAGGGTTGACAATACACTCCAGCAAGGTGTTTGAGAAGTTTCTGGGAAGGCACTTGCAGACCGTATGTCTTACTTTCATAAGTAGAAAATGATGGATCAGTGTCTACTACAGCATTAAAAGTGACAGTTTGTGGAGGCGGAGTTGCACGCTTTCCCGTCTAGCATGCTATTTCAGTTTTCGTGGTCCCTTTCCAACACGGGTACAAACTATCTTTTTGAAACAACGTCATTCCGTAAAGGTCAAGTAATATATAAACGACATCCTACCTTGCTTTTTTATGACAAAGAGTGAATGACTGTCAACATAGCATTGGTGCCAATTTCTCACAGGTTTTAAATCTTTATCTTAATCTTGCCAGGATCCGCAATTTTTAACTTTAAATGTATTCTAATTTTTATTAGAATACGCCCATTTGATTCTGCATACTTTCTCTCTGACCTTCTCATTTTACCCCTATGGACATTTGCACAAACGGACTTTGCTTAAGACAAAAATAATTGTTAAATGTCTAAAAAGTAGTTATTTTTTAAGTACTTAATAAAATGTGGCTTTAATGTGTCAGAACTTCTAGCTTTGAAGGTTTAGAAATATTATTGAATGAAAATTAACAAATCGTAATGTTCATATAGGTCAAATTTTTTAAGTAAAAAGTGTCCAGAAGAGCAAATATTCTTAGACAGAGAAGCGAGTGTAGGAGAGGCAACATTGGTGATGATGTGACATATTTGACCCAACTCACGTAGACTTTCTATCCAATAGCCATTATGCTGTGTATGCACACTCATTATTTTCTAGCAATAGTATTAATTTGCGGAACTATATTTGCATATGTGTTTGTCTTTATAGTTTTGCTGTAAGTGACCTAAATGTCACATCCATCTCGTCTATTTCACTTACTTTCACAGTTTAACCCGCAATCATTCCGAATACTGACTTATTTATTTACTCGCATTCATCAACATGAAAAGTACCACTGACTCACTGAGGTTTTCCATTAGGTTGTGATCTTCACCTTAATTAAAAAGAGTAAAGCTATTAAATGAAAAGCTAACAAAACATACAACCAGATCAAAGGAAACTAAACAAACAAAGACTAAAGACAAGCCGGTTATTATTTCTGACGAGGAGAAATCGACAACAATTTTTTCATCAGTTCTGAAGCAATCGTAACTTAATAGATATGATAGTAGCGTAACTTAAGTCTATTCTGGGAACTTCCATGTGACGTGACCCTAAATCCTTAGTTTTACTCCTCAAGTCGAAAAGCGTATCTCTCTTAAGGCTTCGCATTGGATCTGGTCTGTCGCATTTATGCGTCTTAAACGTGTTATTCATTCTACTTATTGAATAGGTTTCCTCTCCTCTTAAAGCGCTAAGTAATGCCATACTTCTCATGTGCGGACACATGGCTCAAAGCTTTTCCTTTAACTCCACTGATGTTTGAGTTTTGCGAGGAAAGAGAAAGTGGATGAAGACGTTTGCTTTTCATTCAGATTCTCAACACGACCTCGGCCCAACATTATTGTCACCCTTTTTCTCTCTACTAATTTTTCCCATGGAGTTTCCTGGAAAAACGAATCGAACGGTTTTCTTTACTTTGGTGGAACGACTCTCTTATCTCGTAGGAAATGCGAATTCCTATTTCTATCCTACTTGTGCAGCAGAAGACACGCCAGATTTTATGGCTAGCCCAACATTTCACTCATCAAGCTAAAGAGCAGCTAGGAAAAGACTTATAAAGTAATAAGAATTGAAGGAATAAAATGCTTTATTTCAAGACATGAAATTCTTATCTATTGTCTGGTTTTCCGCCTTCATAGTCTCATATTTCTTGTCGGGTAAAAGAAGCACGTCTATTATTAAAGCTGTTCCATTTGTCCTCCCTTCCTTCGAGATTAATTGGGCTGAGGGAAATCATAGGCAGAATGGAATTCGTATATAAATATCAAGGCAAAGTGTGGTAATCTTCCTTAAAGCAGTAGTGAAAGTTGTGGAGTGTCGAATTTTTAAGGGTGGAAATAGGAAAAGAAAATATCACCGCTAAAAATGGAGAAGAGTGTACTTTAAGAAATTAGTCTTTTGAGAAAATGTGTTCCTCTTATAATTTGTTCGATCTTCTATTTTCTTGGAAGGAAGTGAGCCCTGGACTTATGAAAAGATGAACAAAGTTGGTTCTTTCTTCAGAATCTTTCTTTCCTTGGAAGTTTCCTCCTTTTTACTTTTTGAATTGTAAAGTTATAATATATAATAATACCTAATATAACATGAGCGGAAGTTTCGTGAGGGAATTTTTAATTTAATTTTTTAATGAATGTTTGCGTGAAGAGCATTGTTTGCGATGTCAATGGAAGAGTTGGTTATTTCGGAAAATATTATTTTCACTACTTTAAAAATTACTTACGATCCCTATTTCCGTTTAGTTTTTTTTTACGAATAAACGTAATTACATAATTACACTTCCGGGGATTTCAAAAAAATTCCATGCGCCATCATAATCCTTGCACGGTTTTATAACAATTACTCTTTGTCTTTTTCAAATTCTTTGGAATCGGAACTGGATCCGATGCAAGCATTAGACGGTAATGGAAAGCGGAGAACACATTAAGGAATTTTAATTGCACCGAGTTCCTAGAGTTATACATTAATTCATTGTGAAACCACTCGGAAACTCGTAGAAATTAAAAGAATTTCAATTTACATTAGGCGGAAATAATAATAAAATAAAAATGTATCCTCTTTTGGAAGAGAAAATGTTCCCGAACACATTCTTAATCTTGAATGAAACATTGAAACGTTTCATCTGGTTTTGAAAACTAAATCAATGAAATGAATATTCATGACGCATGTCGACTTCAACATTAATTTTGCAGAATAAAAGCAAATATGTGTAGTAAATGGAATACATCTTGCACTGTTCTATGAATGGCTAAAATCTTTTTTCCATTTTCCCTAAAGTTACTTATCCACATTCATATTATTACGAATGGGAAAGAGAGACATTAAAGTAGGAATCAAGGACTAGTTTCGTGTTGCGTGCTAAAGAAAAGAAGAAATTTAAAAAAACATTCATACGGTTGGGAAAGTTCATTTAAATAGATTGCTTCTCGGAAAAGCTAGAACAAATTTTATTTACAAATGGGTACTAAAGTGCTGAATTTTAAAAGCTCTCGAGGTGTTTTCCCAGAAAAATGGAACGACAAGACAAACTAAACAAAAAATTTTATGCAAAAACTCCCAGAGGATTTTACCCGTCATATCAGCCTTTCCAGCTGAAGGGATGCCAATTCCATTCCAGGATATTAGTGATGTGATGGAAAAAGCACAAAAATGTGCGAACTGAGCAAGATGAAGCAACATTTTTATGAAAATGTGTTAATCCTTGGCGGATTGTTGTAAACGGAAAATGAGGCTTGCCTACAGTGAATTGACTATGATTCATACTTGGAAAGGAATGATTTTTAGAATGTAGCATGAGAATGTAGACATGATGATTTTGATGACGCATATACGTCAAATTGAGGAACTGTACGCTCATTTATTTCGAGTCTCGAATCAATTTCATAATTTCTTTTGCCGATTTCAATAATACAATCGGGGCACGGATTCCACATCAGAAACATGTCTATTCTAACCTCGGTATTTCAGATTTGGTAGAAACTTTAGCAATTTTGAGCCGCAAGATTTTAATTACGAGGTCAGATTCATTATATACGTTTGTTTTGCAACAGCTTATCCATTAAAATTAATGTATCCTTTTTGCCATTTCCATTCCTATTTCCCAATTCAAGAAAACTCATGAAATATTACTACGTAGCTAAATTTAATGAAGCTAAAATTGATTCGTTTGATGTCCGTCTGTCTCTCCCGATGATACCAAACTCTAGAAATTCACAAGCGTTTGATCACGGAAGCACAGGTTCAGAAAAAGCGTATTTCCTCTGTTTCAAATCATAAAGTGGTATTAGATCTAA
>JAHZMX010002912.1:0-11901 GCA_027743895.1 Seira musarum
TAAATATATCATAAAGTGCGTGCCAATTCGCTAATAGTAAATTGGATGGTCCTTCTCATCTCAACTCTAGTAATATTACTTGATCATCATCGCTCAATCAAAGTTCTTTTTCTGTGTTTTATTTCCCGTGTACATGATTCGATATGATATGATGTGAAGTTGCGAAAGTCGAGTTCGAGTTGAAGGGGAAAGTTAGTTGAGTTGAACCAGAGAAAGTAGAAAAATGTGAGGCATCATCATACAATTGTATCATGTTCTCGTTCTGTTGATTCATGCCATCACCTCGTTTTTATCATATTTGTATTCATGAGAATTGTAGCCGTGTCAAGCGGAAAAACGTGAGTTTGCTTGTCGGTGATCGAAAATCAGTATGATTTGCCTAGGCCTCGCCTCACATCACAATTTTTCAAACAAGAAAAAACGTAAAAAAAGTAACTCACTGACTGACTCATCTCCCCCGAAAGCAAGAACAGTGCATTTGGCAATACCGAAGAGAAATGCAAATAGAAAATTTTAGGAGAAAATAAAATGATAGGCTGGCAGGTTTTGTGGTCTACACTGATTACAGTTCTCGTCTCTGTAATTTGATGCTCTTTTCAGTTACTGCAAAATGATGATGATGAAGAAAACTTAGTTAAAGCACACGACTGAAGCTTTTCACAATAGTAATTATGTATGAAGAGGAAGTGGGATGCTAGAGGTATATATCTACATAGTCTACTCTACTTACTCAAATGAAATTGTTTCCCTTAACAGATTTAAAAGATACTTCCGGGATGCAATCTGATGAGCCAACACAAACGGGCCAGGTATAAACGTACAATATAATCCTAGAATATATTAAGTTCCGTAGAGATCACAAGCAGGCCTTGGGAAAAAAAAATGCGAGATGAAATATTAAGCATATCATTTTATTTTTCATACAAAACAGAGAGAAGAACTTACGGGTGAAAATATCGATATTAACAAAAAAGCCGTTCCTGTCGCACTCGGGGGAAATTGGGGTAGTCATCCATCCAATATCGATGTTATTGACACATCCTATGTAAATCTGGAGCTGGATAGACCGTAAGTTTTTCCTTTTATTTGCTCACTCTTTTCAATTGAATTGGAGAGGTGGAACTTAGGTAGCTTTTTCCACGTGAACAAAATAAATGAATATGATTCGTAATATGAGTACATTATTATTACACAAATAAACGAATATGGCCATTTACTTCCATTTCAGCGTAAACTACAATGGTGCGCAAGATTTGGTTTATCTGCTAGCCGACCTTTTGGGCATTGATCATACTACATTCAAGGATATGCTGTAAGTTTGAATTTTAAACATTGTTTGCTTATTTTGCGAAAAAAACAAGCTGTAGTGAAGCGCGGCAAATGGATGGATGAATCCATAAAAGTTATGAATTGAGGAGAGCAATTAATTATAATAAGATCTTATGTCATGCTGATGCGCTTTATGCACCATTGCAGAACGTACGACAACAACATCGTCAGCTTCAAAGTGGTGAGAAATGAGAAGGGGTTGAACGCAACTACTGTCGCAAAGAAAATAGGTAAGGGCTTGGAAAGATTGTATACCTATTTCCCTTTTTTTAAAAACACTGTTTTCCTTTTGTATACGCCTGAATAATTTAGACTTTTAGAAATATTGTTTTATAATTTCTCGTTAGCTTTTTCTGATAGCAAAATAAAAGTCTAGTTTTGTAGTTTGTCACTACTTTTAATGATAGGGAATGGGAAAACATTTTAATAATTACGTTGCAAGAGCTGATCAATCTATTGCATAATTGTTTGTGTCTAGAAAACCTGAAAGACAAAATTTCGAAAGAAATAGACGTTAGCATCGTCAGGGTTGATGTTGGCTTGAAGGCAGACGTAAGTCTCATGTTGCCCCACAAAGCACTAAACTTCATGTTTCATAAATTTTTACTATAAGAAGCAATGACAATAACTAAATATAAATTAGACGAAAACACCCTCGGTCGTATCAATGTACATCGATGAGGATCCAAGATCAAACCGAATGTTCCTCACAACCTTTGCAGTATGCGGATTAGTTGCAGCAGTTCTGGTCGCGGCCGTTGCGTTGTTCTTGGTTAGAAAGCATGCAAAGTCCAAAGAGAAGCTTGTAAGATTGTCGCAGGATGACCCATCTTACGAAGCTTGCAAGGATTATCAGGTGGATACCTTTTGAAACCAGATTTGATTTTAAAAAATGCTCGCATAATATTTTCATTTGTACATATTTTACAAGCACATATTCCCGTAATTTTCCTTTAGGATTTGTGTCGGGCACGAATGGCAGGATCAAAAAACAACGAGAAGATGGAACCTCTACGTGGTCCAGCTCATAAGGTTGCCAGTAAAGATTCGGAGAACGGCTCATCTTCATCAAGGTCCAGCACTTCCTCTTGGTTAGATTATTTGTGATTGTGATGATCGTCCAGCCAGAACGCATTTTTATGGCACGATGAACATGACTCGTCCCGGACGGTCTTATGTTTTTCTTCGCTTTTGCTTTCGCTTGCTAACTTTTTCTCATCTAAGACGCTAATCACTTCATAGAAATTTTTCTCAATACAAATAATATTTCTCACTAAATCTGCGTTTCGTTCTATGTCTATCTCTTTGTCTCTCACCTTTTTTCAATTTTGAGCCGAAATGGAATTTTTCTAAATAAAATGAATATTTCAGGAGTGAGGAGCCCGTCTTGACAAACATGGACATTTCGACAGGTCATATGGTGCTGGTAAGTCAGAAAAAAACGAATGTTAGGCAATATGGTGCTGGTAAGTCAGAAAAAAAACGAATGTTAATATCGGCATCTTTCCATTTAAATAAATAAATAAATGGACCGAAGAAATGTAGGTCGATATGACTCGTAATCTTGACAAAAAAATAAATAAATTTGCATAGTCATACATGGAAGATCACCTCAAGAATCGAGACCGGATGGATAGAGAGTGGGCTGCTCTTACTGCATACGAGGCTGATCCTTGTTCCACCGCTGTTGCTGAGAAAGTGAGTGATTTTATTTTACATCATCCATATCACACGGCATTTTCTAGCATTTTTTCACCTTGCCTACTCATCATAAGACACGACATACTATTCAGTATAAAAAGTATTAATTTTTTTACTTGCGCGCATTTTGAGAACTGATACATTAATAATGAATTTTTAAGTGTTACGCAAGGAAGACTTAATATCGAAAAATGCATTCAAAGAAGCCTTCTCATTTTTAGTTCATCTCAATCGCCCACATTGCTTCTTATCATGAAAAAAAAATTTAAACTTTTTCCTTTGCATGAGCAAAGCAGTAATTTTTAGATGCGTCACTACCTTGTTCCACCGCTGTTGCTGAGAAAGTGAGTGATTTTATTTTACATCATCCATATCACACGGCATTTTCTAGCATTTTTTCACCTTGCCTACTCATCATACGACACGACATACTATTCAGTATAAGAAGTATTAATTTTTTTACTTGCGCGCATTTTGAGAACTGGTACATTAATAATGAATTTTAAAGTAAATGGGTAAAGTGTTACGCAAGGAAGACTTAATATCGAAAAATGCATTGAAGAAGCCTTCTCATTTTTAGTTCATCTCAATCGCACACATTGCTTCTTATCATGAAAAAAAAATTTAAACTTTTTCCTTTGCATGAGCAAAGCAGTAATTTTTAGATGCGTCACTAAATGATTGTATTTTGTCGGCGTGAACGAAATGAATAAAACTCTTACAAAATTAGATTTTGATTTCTTGGAAAGTATATGTGGGGACGATGCACAAGGTTAAAATAAAATAGAAAAAAAAATTGAAATTAGATATGGGATGGAAAGAAACTGTCGCGTCTAAAGCTAAACATTGAGAAAAATATATGCATATTATATTGAGTTATCGAGAACATTGAAACGAGATTTATTTCACTCATACTCTTCAATCGTCTAAACAAAATCTTTTTAAGATGAATACTTACATACGAGTAAAAAAACTGTTTACCTTACACTCGACTCTCACGTTTTTTATCGGAAATGGTGATCGTTAATGATGAAATATTCAGAAGTGACACGAATAAATAACAAGGTGTAGCTTCTGGAATATGGATGCGAGAACGCTACGGCTGGAATAAGAACTGAATTAAAGGAAATATTTTTTCGCCTGAAGCTGAAAAAAAAACATTAGCTTTGCTCACCAACTACTGCTTTTAGCTTGTGTTTTGTTAAGGATTGGTAAATGTTTTGGAAAAGAATACATTCTACTGTTTTTTTTTTCATTTTATTAAGCCGGAGAATGCAAAAAAGAATCGATACAGTAACTCTTTACCATTCGATCATTCACGTGTCATACTGAATGACTTGGCGAATGTCACTGGAACAGATTACATCAACGCTTCAACAATTGTAAGTTTATCATTGAAGAGGTCAAAAAGTAAATGTGAGGGAATGGTTGGTTAAACCCTGGTGGAATGTTTTTGTTAGACCGACCATGATCCTCGAAACCCTGCTTACATCTCGACCCAGGGTCCGTTGCCAAACACTGTCGCAGACTTTTGGCAAATGGTTTGGGAGCAAGGGAGTGTCGTGATTGTTAACTTGACACGCTTGGCTGAAAATGGAACTGCACTTTGTCATCGTTATTGGCCCGAAGAGGGATCTGAACTTCATCACATCTACGAGGTTAGCTTAAGAAGGGCCAGGAAAATTCCACTCGTTGTGTTGAACCATTACTCATTATATTGAGTGTTGTTGTGCTTAGGTTCACTTGGTCAGCGAGCACATTTGGTGCGATGAATACCTGGTTCGCAGTTTCTATTTGAAAAATTTGAAGACGGGAGAGACTCGAACCGTAACGCAATTCCATTTCTTGGCTTGGCCAGAATCTGGAATCCCACAGAGTACCAAAGCCCTTCTCGAATTCAGACGGTAAGATATTAGCTTTACTTTTTCACGCTTTTGCAGAATTTCTTTTCAGGTTTCAAAAACATCAAAAGATGTGGGTTTCTAATGATGCGAGAGTTGAAGCATATGGAGGAAAAGATGATCGTGATCTAAATCTGAACCCTTCTCCATCATTTTTATGGTTGCTGCAATTTTACATTTACGTAATTGCATAGTCATAAAAGTGATGGAGATAATTCAGACACTCGACTCCTACTCATTTGATTTCTTCCCAATTCCTGGAACTTGCTCAAGACGGGATGTGGAGCCCTCTCATCTTTACTCATTTTCAAATTTTAATTTACTCCTCAATACTCTTGAGTCTAGACGATGAGTTGTTACATTTTGCCATGATTAATTTTCTCTTTTTTCTCTCCTTTCTCAGGAAAGTAAATAAGTCATATAGAGGACGATCTTGTCCCATCATTGTTCACTGCAGGTAAGAAAACTTTTCCTTGTACTGTTTACTTGGATCCTCTGAAAATGGATGTTGGGGTAACGTGAGATCTCATATATTACAGAACGAACAGGGCGCAAAAAGAAAAATGTTGGGAAAATTGGCGCCCACGTAAATATTTCGTAACAATCACGAACAAGCATCATAATTTGGAAAATAATTCAATCAATAAAAGCATATATACAAGTAATACAAGCAGAGCTACAACCGAGAAATGAGCAAAGGCGCTAAAGAAATTGATATCGCCGCCACTTTGGAACACATACGGGATCAACGTCCAAATATGGTAAGATCCAAACAACAGTTTGAGTTCGTCTTGATTGCCGTCGCCGAAGAAGTTCATGCTATTCTGAAAGCACTTCCACAATAAACGTAAGTACAGGGCGCAAAAAGAAAAAATGGGAAAATTGGCGCCCACGTAAATATTTCGTAGCAATCACGAACAAGCATCATAATTTGGAAAATAATTCAATCAATAAAAGCATATATACAAGTAATACAAGCAGAGCTACAACCGAGTAAAACATTATATGCGGACAAAAGATGCGCAGTATTACAAACAAAAAAATAAATATGACAGCACAATTACTTTTGATGAAGAAAAGTAATTACGAAAGTACAACCAAAAAAATGTAATTAATTTTCAAAAGCACAATTTGATGAATTCAAATCAAATGCGACAAAAGATATATTGAGGCACAAAATAGAAAAATTGAGTAAAGATGGTAAAAGAATGATGATAAACAAATCTACGGAATGGAGCTGACTACGACTGTGTCGTAGATTCAAATTATGTATCATTACAATTGAAGAGTCTGTACAGTATCAATCATTAGGAAATCCATGATAAATAGGTTTAGACGTAAAAAATGAAAAATAGTATCATGATTGTAGCTAAATGCAGTTATTTGAATCTAAAGTTAATTAGAGGAATTCAGTAGTCAGTAATAACATCCTCCTTAATCATATGTATATTATCCTAATTTCAAGCAAACTAGTTATTACGAATACAGAGTCAACGAACTTTTAGAATTCAGTTCATTACTTTAGTATATAATGTGTAATTGTTAAATAATTAATTAACTTACCCTTTTGAATTAATCACAAAAAAATATTTAAAGCATTCGACGTATTTCAAAAAAAATCTTTATACGTTGAATTGAAAGGGCGGTTCCGGTTCAAGCAGCTAGATCACTTTTTTAAAACAGTCAGCCATATAAATCAGTGATCTAGAAACACTTCCTTGTAAAGCCAGCAGGGACAAATCAAATGTATGTACATAATGATAATACATGAGAGTGAATCCTTTACTGTGATGAGTCTTCAGAAAAATGAATGTTTTCCCTTTTAATGAAAATTAAGTACTTATAGTGAATATGATGAAAGGTGAGAATGTTTGCCCGTTCGTTGGTGTGTGCTTCCCTTAATACACTTTGCACCTCTTTTAAAGCTTCATTAAATATGAAAATTAAAATTAAATAAAAACATAAAAATAACAAAATCCCTAAAAATGTCAAAAGTACAAAAACCAAAAAAAAAATTAAAATTGCAAAAAAAAATAAAAAAACAAAAAAGTTAAAACTTCTTAAAAACTTCTTCACAAAATCACAATTCTTTTAAATAATACTTATAGTTGAAAAAAAATTGAAATTCTTGTGGAAACTTGTTAGTACCTGTCTGACTGGTTTAAAATGATCTATTTGGCTATATGATTTGATTTGTAAAACAAAGATTCTACTTATCATGAGAAAAATATATATGTGCAATGTGTACAACTCTATTCTTGTGCTGCTGATGCTATTAATATGCAAAAGAAAACTATTTGCTAAGCCAATCTATTGTCTTCCCCTTTGGACAAATGAAATCTATCTATTTTTTATTTCACTGAAAAGCATTTCTTATCAATTGGAGACACAAAAAAATGGAACAAAATTTCTATTTAAAAAATACGAGAATTATTTAAATTGCCATACTTTACATTCCAATTTTACATTGCTAGCACAAAGCACTTGAGCACCAGCACGCTTACTTGACTGCAATTGAATGTTCTTGGATACTGTTAATTCATTTATTACAAAGCTAATGCGTGAATGAATGATGAATGATAATGATATATGGACTGTATGAGAATATATGCCACTCTTGTACTGTACATAACTGATTAAATAATGATTGTGTGCATCTTACGTGTCTTAACAATTTAATCACATTAACACTTAATATGACTCCATCGAAATGACGTTTTATCGAAATGTTCGGGGGAATTAGAATCTTTGTTAGTGCATGGCGTCTTAAGAAAGTCGCATTCTTATTCTACCATCTCCACGCTTTTGCCTGACTTTAGTTTCCGTTCCCTTAAACTGTTCCGAGGAATCATCATTTCGACTAATGGAAGACGAATGAAGAGAATGAATGGATCCATTAGATCACTTACTTTTAAATGTACCTGCAGCGCAGCGTGTCACTGTGTCTTTTGTTCAAATAGTCTGAACTTTACTGCTTATATCACTCATTGCCTAACATTTCTGTTTTTTTTTAAATCTGAAATTGTACTGCCTTACACGAACAGTGAGAACAGTATGTCGTTAAAAATAAGATCAGATCAAGCAGGCTTAAATGGCTCCGAAATTTTTTACTGGCAGAAAGCGCGCGTAAAAGAGTCACAGGTACACATTTAACATCTGCAATCTGTCAGTGCAAAATTTGTGGTGTTTCCTGTTTCAAAGGACGTACAATTTTTCCAATGTTTCAGCTTTCTAGTGCAATATTAGTTATTTGTGTAGAGACTAGTCATGCTTCGAAGAATGATTCAGAGAAATGGTAAGCGCGCAACATCTTGCTTCACTCCAGAGTAATCCCCATTTCCTTCCCACCCACTCTGGGGACCATTTTCTCTTATTATCTTGGATTTTTGGCTAGTTCCGTATGAATGAATGATTATTTGTGTGAATGCCTTTAGTTTAGTCTCGATGTTGTAGCTCTTGATATTTTACGAGCGTGAAAATTGAATTTTTCGTTGGCAGTTTGTCTTCCCCTTAACATCAAAATCAAATGGCGTTGCACTAACTTTGTACAACTGCCGACGCATGATTTAGTTATTTGCGTTAAGTGCTTTGCACACGAACAATTTTCAAGAACTATAGTATCGGGAACTAATTTTTCTCTAAATACACTTAATGCAATCAAATCATATAAAATAGATTTTTTTTGTTAAAAATTTCAACTTATTGGTTCATCCCCTGTCCCAAACAAGGGATACTACGAAAACTAACATTTCCGTCATGGAGTAGTTTAATTTAGTTTCAAATCATCATAGTGTTGTGAACTTGACGTAAATTATATGACTGTTTGTGCAAATGTTAAACAAAGAAATTCTATTCATAGTTTAATGAACTGTGACGTGATTCCATTTCTAAAGTCTCTATATTCTTGTTTCAATTCGAAAAGATATGATATTCGTAAGTTGGTGCTATCGATCTATTAAAAAATTATGTTTATCCTAAAAAGTTTATGAAAACGGATTTAATTATTTCAATGATGTACATACATAAGCACTTGAGAGAAGAAGTTTAGGGTAGCTCTAGGTACTATCGTTTCAAACAAAAAAAAAAAACTTCGTGACAGACCCGCGTGGCTCTTACTGACAAAGATTTGTAAATACATATGAACTTTTAGGTAAGGTGAAACTCTTGTCTGACTTGAATATTCTGGTTTCTGTCAGAATACGTATCCTTCAAGATCCATATAAAAATATATTAAAACATTTAATAAGTCAAAATTATTATTGATTGAACGAGTGTTTGATGTTTCTCTAGTTTACTTCATAAATGTAAATCACAAGGTATGATGTCACATATTTACTTTAGTTAAGAAGCGTAGATGATAGTAAATGAATTGAAAAAACCTTTGAATCTAGAGAAACTTTATCAAGTTAAATATTAAATGAAAATGTAGTTTTTGGTAGTTTATCATTCATTCATTCATTCATTAACAAAGTAGAAGTAGAAGATAAAGTGATAAGCTACATATTCAGAAATTCAATTAGTAATCTGCAAAAGCAGAAATAGTAGTTTAAAATGTTAAGGAAAATAAATTGTCTTAACTAGTAAGCACACTGACTAAATTACACATTGTAATCATAAAAATTAATTAGTAGCTTTGAAAATTCAAGTTGAAAATTTTATGATGCATTTTTATTTTTTTGTTGCTTCTTATGTAACTTTGATGATTGAAAGGGATATAATTATGGTTAATTTTTTGAATTAAAAATCTTCAGCATTCATACGTATTCTCTTACATTGTGTATATTTATGAGAACGAACGGGGCTACCAAATATAATAAAGTCTGTCCTTATACTAGTGCATTCTTTATAAACATGTTGTTGGGATCCCTTTATTCCCGAGCGCAATTGCTGAGTTTAGGCTTCAGCGGGTGCTTGCGTATTCCCTTCTCCGGTTTCCTCACCCCCACCCTCACCGCCAGCCTCTCCTGCGCTTTCAGTCACTTCGGGAGGTGATGGTGCTGGTTCGTCAGGTGTTTCCGCTGGAGGTTCCTCCGGTCGACAACTTTCTTTCTGCATTAATCACCATCATCCCAAAGCATATCACTCTCAAATTGTCTAATTACACATGCATTTTAATTGACTGTTGGATTCATTTACTCACATTGAATATATAATGCTCCATCAACGTCAGGGTTTCCCGGTATGCTGAACATATGATGGGAATATGTATTAAATATCTATGAAATCGTCGTCGCATAAAATCAAGCTTAAAATCATCGCCAAGAGACTTATTCCCTCGAGCAATAAATGTCAACGTGTGGACTGGTCGGTCTGTATTTGAGTCCCCTCCAACTACGTCGGCAAACTCGAAATTTTGCATTGCTTTTGAAATAAAAACATTACAGATTATGAAATTTTCACATGATTTTTTCCATTCTAAAAAATAAAACCAATCTACCCATAATTGTGCTGTTGAAGGAATAGTTTGAAGCAATGTACATCTCCACTTGTTGTTTCATCTCGTTATGGAAGATTTGTGGAATATTGTACCTATATTTATTTTCAGTGGGCCATTTCCAATACTCTGTTTTATCAATAACGTCTACTTTGAAGTTGAAATCAGTGCCTGCTACATGCATGGCACACGCTATATCACACTTAAAATATATTTAAAAAAGTGTATAAAAAAATTAAACTGTATATGAGCAAACATGTTGTTTTAGTAGTTGTCTTACAATTTCCATTAGATTTTCTTCCATCGTGTCTGTCACATTGAGCTTTTGGAAATGTTCGTGTGCAAATGCACGACAGCCCAACTTGATGTCATTCATGTCCTCCACTTCCATTAAAGATTTGTATCGAATGTCGATGGGAGAGGATTGCTTGCAGCATATACCCCCTCGATGATTCTCCTCCATCCAATCTTTGCAAATTTCAATCTAAAAAATCATTTAGTCCCTTAATAATGAGCTGTCACAACACTAGTACGATTCAAGAAGTTCAAATGAAATACGAAAGAAGCAAGCAAGTCCCCTACCTTCCCGTACTCTTTCGTCTCACTGGGCATTCCCTCACAAACCTATTAAAAGTTAGTGACACGATTCTCATTTATTTCTTGAAAAGGGATTCTGTATTTTCTTGCTTTACCTCCTTCTCAATGTCGAAGTAAGTAACTCTGATCTTTTCTAACTTGCCGTGGTTCATGAGAGAGGCAGACGCTACACAAATTCATCAACTTACACTTACATGTATTTCGTTCAAGAAAATCTTTATGAACTTCAAATCATTTATTCTCACCGACACTCTGCTTTTTAATCTCTCCATCAATCTTGGACTTTATATCATCCGGGTAATTTGCAGTCATTAAATCTGAAAATTCTTGAAGCGACATTTCATCTTTTCCACTGGATTTTTTCAGGATACAGGAATACATGTCCCACTGTTTTAAACAGGTAAAGTTATGTCATGTCTGGTTCAGTTTAAGTATTAAGTACTTAGCATTCCCACCCCAATTTTTGCAGCAGAATTGGACTTTTGAGCAGTTTCGGTGACACACGCGTCCCAATGGTCTCGAACTCCAATGCCAGGTTTCACCACTTTCCCCATGCAACATGTCGCTGTTGGCTTGATTGTCAAATGCTTCCTAAATTCACAATACTGGGCCTCCGCAGCTTCGGGTATATCGGTGCGGTACGCATTTGAGAACTGTAGAAATAATTCATTGTCTAAATTATTAGAAGTACTTAAATAGTTAGATGAAAATGTTAAACTGCTCAGTTTAAACCTTGATTAAAATTAAACCAAAACACAACGAGACAGCTACAAAATTAGCCATTGCGATGCTAATGTTGAGAAATATTTAGACGATACAAATGCATTACTAAACTGATGAGATTTAGGGCTCTGGAAATAATTTTGATACAAAAAAATTATCATGTCTAATAATAAAAATTAGCATTCCCGTAATACAAAGAGGCATACAAATTCTTGG
>JAHZMX010002913.1:0-10030 GCA_027743895.1 Seira musarum
TTTTTCAGAATGTGGACGACCAGGTGAACGTAATTTACCATTAAAAATTGTTAACGGAACTGTTGTCCGCATCAATGACTATCCTTGGACTGTCGGTAAGCTTGCAATCTTGCTCCACTTGCTGTTTAAATTAAACCTTTTAAAAATTGAAACTCTGAATTTCATTTTGGGGTGTATGTAGCTCTAGTCAGGAAACGGTGGATTGGCAGACCAAAAGGAGCTTACTGTGGTGGCACTTTGATCAATTCTGTAACTTAAAAACCTCCCCACAAGTACTACATATATTGTCTTTTTTCATTTACCATTTTATTAAATCATTTTCATTTTATTTCAGCGCTATGTTGTGACTGCAAGTGAGTAAAATTCAAATTTAGTTGAACGAAAAGTTTTTATGCATTTATCAATAAGAACGTGAATAACAATATTATGTTCCTTTTGTAATGTTTTCAGGTCATTGTGTTGACGGGTAACCCTTTTTGTCCACTCTCTTTAATTAATGTCGCTTTAATTTAAACAGGATTTTAAATGTGGTTATTAATGTGATTTTCAGCATGTCGTCTCAAGGAATTGAAGTTTGGGTTCACGAGGAAGACTTTTCTTCAAATACGGAAACCGAAGGAGGGACTCAAAAGTTTGGTGTCGAACGAATCATAATGCATCCATATTATAGCAGACGAACAATCGGTATGTTTTCCATGTATTTCAAAATTGATTCAGCGTGAAATTATATAAGTCTCTATAAATTTATACACATGTACAAATATGCATTCACAGATAACGATATTGCTTTGCTCAAGCTTTCGGATCCTGTTATACTTGATGGAGTAATTGTTCCGGTACAAACATACACAATATACATAACAGAGGAACCCGGGTGCAAATGTTTTTCATAAAATTGAAAAAAAAACTCTTACTATATTTTCTAGGCATGTCTACCGGCAAACAATGACTACTCCTTTGAAGGTGTTCAGGCTACAGCTGCAGGTTAGTTTGAGTATTCTTTAGTCATGAGATTGTGTCGCTTGTCTTCAGATGATAATGACTCTAATATGTTATCATTTGGTTTTACAGGATGGGGAGCAACAGAAGAGGTGGGAAAAATGAGAACATCACTTAAATAACATATTTAATATAAATACGTATACTGAACAACATTTTAAAACAAAAAATACGTGTTTTAGGGCGGATCCACCTCCAATCAACTTATGAAAGTTGATGTACCTATCATTTCCAATGATGATTGCAGGTAAGTTTGCCAATAGTATATTAAAACTCAGTACCAAAACAAGGTTACAGAAAATATGCTTTGTGCCGGTTACATAGAAGAAGGTAAAGAGATATCATAAAATGTTTAATGGATATCAGACTCTGTCACTCTCGTTATGTATAACTTGCCAAAATCAAATGCAATTTATTAATTTTTTCAGGTGGAAAAGATTCTTGTCAGGGAGGTAAGTCGATTAAAAAATATCGCAGTTAAATTTTTAAACGAGTAAGTTAGTGAAAAACCGCGCCGTGTTTTCTTTCAGATTCTGGTGGACCATTGACAATTCCAAATGGAGGTAACATATCATATCGTCTCAAGTTTACTAGAATAGAATGGTGGTTGTTTAAACAAATTTTCTTTCCGAATTTAGGTCGAACAACATTGGTCGGCATCGTCTCATGGGGATATGGCTGTGCGCGCCCTCGAGCCCCAGGGGTTTACACTCGAGTTGGACGATATCCGGAATGGATCGTAAAGAATTCAAATGGTAAAAAACAAACCTTTCATGATAGTATCGCCCGAGCATGTTGGATTATCTAAAACTTGTAATTTATTTCTCATTTTTTAGGCGCAGATTGGTGTGAAATATAGTATTAACAGATTTCTTAATTTATTTTTACTCGAAAAGTATTTTTTACTTATTTATTTTAATGTATATTCTCATTATTTATCCTCAACGGTAGTTTCATATTCTGTATTACCAAATAAATGATTCTTTTCCAATAAATAAAAATGAGTCATGCATTTTTATACAAGTTTAAAAAAAGTTCATGAAAAATGAAAACGTAAGTGACTAAAGTCCTTTTGGTGTCTGCCAATATTCAACGGGTCTCAGATTATTTCAGTCTTTATCTTGTGCGCTCACTTCAGCTACCAAACAAAAGCATACTCGATCGGAATCGATAATTAGTCGGATGAGATATGTCACAGCACAACATATTTTTGTTGATCCAGACGCATTGGTTAAAGGATAAGGTAAACTGGCAGGAATTAAGATAAAAAATGTAATCACCAAATCCACGCATACGTGCTTTTTTATACAAAGGCTATTTTAAAGACCTTGCCTGCAAATATATTTACGTAATGTTGCTCTTATCATAATCGAGTTGACATTTTTTACGTAAATTCAATTCCTATAGCTTTGCCTGGATAAAGAAAAAGTGCAGTCTTTTTTTATTAATTCACCATATTTAAAATACATTGACATTAAACGTAAATAAAAATTTTTTGACATTATAAAATTTTGACGTAAATATAAAAAATCTACAATTTCTTTTAACATTTCTAAAAATTATTGAACCTGTTATCTCATTACGATGAAATATTCAAGATGAAACAAATAAAAAAATGTGAGATTGTGCGTAGCATATTTCTGATCTTATTAGGTAGTAGTTTGGATATTTTCCGCTTTGGTGTAAACGGATTAAAATTAGATTCCGATGGATACTACGACATAGTGGTGGCAATAAGTGAGAAAACGGCACAGAATGAAAATGAAAATTACGTTCAAAACATAAAGGTACATAATTACTAAATACATAGAAAAACCACCATTTCTATTTGTCGTGTAGTTAATCGCACATATAATTTTGCAAAGACTGGAATCCAAGACCTCTCGGCTGCGTTATATGAATCCACCAAACACAAATTCGCAATTAGATCTGCAGACATACTCCTACCAACTCACTGGAATACCGAAGTAGACGGCTATGCTACAACGTAAGTTTTATTTATTTCCCCATGAGGTTTTTTTTAAATCCTTCCAAATCGTCAATATATAATTTCAGACAAACATACAAAAATGCAGACATCCGAATTTCTCATGAATACGGCGTTCCCCAAACTTACAATCCAGTCCCTTGTGGGTATCCCGGTCATTATATTGAGCTTCCTTACAGTTTTTTTGATAACCATGATACAGGTCCTTATGGTCCAACAGGTAAGCCTTACATTTACTCAAGTGCAAATAATTCCTGACATTTTGCAAAAATATCTATGGATTAATAATTTTTATAATTGATCAGGAAAAGCTCTACTGACACTCTGGGCGAGACTTCGATGGGGGGTTCACGAGGAGCATGGTAAATAGAAAATGTTTTGTAGCAATTTTTGGTGTCACTTATACTTCATCTTATGAGTTTATTGCATTAGGTTATCCCGGGGACACCCAGTTTCCCTATTATTGGAAACAAATGAGGTTACCCACTGACGCTCTTAATAAACCTGAAGAATGGCGGGTAACGAATTGCTCAAATGCAGACATTGTAGGAAGCTATTTGAATTCGTAAGGGTTCTTATCGAAAAATATCATGGCTTCAGAAGCACACGTTTTTATTAATGTGCTCAATAATCCATAGTGAAAATGAAGAATGCGGCACGGATCCAGAGGATGTAGATCAGGTTTATCCACCATCAAGCGATTGTCTATTTCATCCATCTGAAAACCAAACTGCAACCTCTTCTCTTATGAGTTTCCAATTCATTAATAGTCTCTTGGACTTTTGCGATGAAAATACTCATAGCAAAAGAGTCCCGAATCGGCAAAACTTTTTCTGTCAGTACAAAAGTATCTGGGAAGTGATTCGAGAATCTCCAGACTGGAAATCTTTGAAGGAAGACAGTGAGGTGGAAAGAACTCGGATCAATTTTAGAGTTGTCAAAAAGGTTTCAAACAAACCATTGTTGTTTGTCCTCACCGAAGGTGTAAATAAGGTATCAAGCTTTGATCGAATTGAAAAAAACGGAAGAAATATACATAATGCGTTTTTATTTTCGTGTTGCAGCCTCCGCCAGAGGTTATTTCATCCGTTGCATCAGGCTTAGAGAAAGTATTTGATGAAAACACTTCAAAAAATTGGAATGTCCTCGCCGGTTTAGGAGTTTTTCACGGGGAAGATATGACAAAATCATTTGATATACTTTATGACTGGAATTATCCTTGGTTTGATAAAACCTCGTATATATCACTTTTTGAAGAAAGCTTTGGAACACGTACTGGGTTCCGGAATTTCGGTGCTGCTATTCAGGATGTTGGGAACCACATTAAAGATATGAACCATGAAGAAGGGGCAATCATTCTTGTCATCAAGTATGGAGAGGAAACAGATTATTATATGAAAGGTATTTGATATCTTCTATGCAATATTCTTTCTACGAGTCACCCAATAAAACAGTCACATTTATTTGTTTGACAGATTACTACCAAGCCTTTGAAAGTGAAGTTTTAGGCACGATTCTCGAGCAAAACATAAAAGTATTTGCGTTGGAAGGAAATGACCAGAAAGGTGAACGTTTGAAAAATATTGCTGAACTCACAAATGGCCTATATTTCAAAATTGGAGAAGATACGGAAACTGACAAAAACAATGTTGAAGAGGTTTTCAAAGCAATAGAAGAAATTCTGGAAACTGGGCGTATTCCACCAAGTCGTTACCGCGTTGTGAGTTTAATACGTTTTACGTCTTCAAAAAGTCTTTGAGTTTTGTTCATCTAAGTTACTCCTCTACTAAACATTATACTTTATTGTCTTTAGGCATTTAAGGAAGTGGTGGATGCAGTGCAAGATGAAATACGCCCGATTCCTATTCTACATAAGAATGTAAAAAGAATCCTTTTCTATTTTCACGAATTGTCTAACCAGTACACAAACCCACAAATCACTAAAGGCCCGAATGGGATCTCAGATCTCCCTACTTTTTCGGAAACCCAAAACTGGGCTTCCAGTGCTGGTGGTTACAAAAATTATCTTGCTGAATTTAATGAACCTGTTGCACCGGTAATTGACAAAAGAAGGATTCAAAGTAATTCATGACTAGAGCGTAGCAATGCAACCTATAACATAAAATAATTCTTTGATTTGTAGGCATCTGTATGGGAGTACAGCTTCATGTCATTTTCTTCATATGGTGCGGGCACTTTGCTTGTGGTAATCGTTGAATTACAAGACGACGCAAGTCTTGTCAAAATGTATGGAAATGACATTTCTATTTCGGTGTCAACTTCAGCGGAACTTGATTATCTTGTCGATTTAAATGTCGAGAGTACTAGTTCTTTAAAGGGAAGCACATTTTCAGTATTTGCAAAAGTTGAAAAGAATGGCCATCCAATAAAAGGCGAGGATCTTCAAGTCATTGCTCATATCGTTGGTTATCAGCAAAACAGTGATATACTTTATAATGGAATATCTGGAAGACAAGTAATACTTCAAGACGATGGGAAGGGTTCGCCCGATATGACAGCAAATGACGGAATATTTTCTGGGAGTTATATTTCAAATGACTGGCCAAATGAAGACGGTCCTCACCAAATTTTTGTCACAGCTGTATTGATGCCGAACCCAATATATAATATGAATTTAACGTCCTTGAAGTCACCGTTGCCGATCGATCAAGAAGGCATACGATGCGGCAGCGGCTACACTGGCTGTTGGGTCGAAACAGTAACCGAACCTTTGGTGGTTTATGCAGATCACAAACGTAGAATTGAGTTTAGAGGAAGTCTGGATTATGGCTATAGGTCAAGTGTATTTAGGACCACCGACCTTGATGTATATCCACTAGCAGGTTCAGATTTGTATGAAGCATCCTGGACTGAACCGGTAATGTTAACTGGCGCGGGAATAAGTCGTGCACAGGCCTATGAGCTGTATCATACGGAGAATTTTAATAACATTTTTGGACCAGGAGAAGGTCTAACCTCGGAACCTCTTGGGTATCCTCAAACACCTGGACAAAAATTTAAAAAAGAAATCAGAATTGAGGCAGGGTCAAAATGGTACTTCGTTATGCGATCTGTGGGAGCTCAAGATGCCCCTAAAGTGAGTCTTACATATTATTTGAAAAATTATTCTGCATAATAATATGTGCGTTTAAGCCATTACTTGTTATAAAATTTTTCCAGAGTCCTTGGTCAAACATAGTTTTCTTCGAAGCCGCCAATCCTTACATTCAAACAACTACAACAACGACTACATCAACTACCCCTGCTCCAACCTCAAGTACTACTAGGATGCCCACGCACCCTTCAACACCTACAACTGCTCCAACGAGGATTACCACGAGTGAGTTTTAAAAATTTCTGGTTTCCCAAACACATGGTCAGTACAATTTTTTTTTTACAATTTAAATAGAGTCGACAACGAAGCCTACTACTCGTAGAACGACACAATCAACTACAAGACCGTCAACAACCCCGCCAACGACACCTCGTTCCACGACTACAGTTAAGTATGAGGTGACGACTCCAAAAGAGGAACATTGGTACTCTAGTAAAGAGGCTATTGCGACCTTTTCCGTTTTTGGGCTTGCCACTGTTGGAATTATCGGCGGAGTTGTAACATTCTTAAAAATATCAAATAGAGGATAATTTTAATGCAAGATTCGAATTGTAAAAAGTTTTATGTATTTTTACCGAGATTTTACGACGCAGAAATTTTCCAAACTATAATGTTTACTTGTCTTTTTGTTGACTTTTTTGAATATTGCGAATTATTTATTGGTCAGAGACAAATGAAAAGCATTCATTTATTTGCTAACCACATTCCCTATCCTAAGTTTTTAGCTTTGAGGTCATCGAATCATGCAAACAAAAAAATTAGCAAATGTAAATTGAGCACGCAAATCTTCACGGGACAAAGAAAATCCATTGATAAAATCGAATCTTTGCCTACGGCAAATCTCTTTCTGTTGATGCTTCCCTGCATGGGCACACCCAAATATCGGGGATACTTTCGGATTGTTCACCACCATCATCACATTTCTTCATATGGGCACGTGCGATAACCTTTATCAAACCCATAAAAACACTTATTCGGTAAATGCAAAAAAATCCGTTTATTGATGTGTACAAATAAGATCTTCATTTCTGGTCTTTGACCTTTTAAAAGCAATGCTATGATATTATTTCTTGGAAGAATCCATTTTAAATCCGGGTATACTGGATAAAAAAATGTAAGTGTCGAGGCTGGCAAAGTGATAAAAGAAATATTCATTGCTAACTAATGTCATTCTACTTTAGTCAATAAGCAAAGTTGGTTTGGGTTTTCTTGGATTACATCATTTTATCTTACTTCAAGCGGTACTAGTGGGATATGATCGCAATAAATTCAAACACAAACTATAGCTAATTGAAGGTGTTGTTGGGACTCCAAATATATATGACCAAAATGAGGTGCGAGTAAAGACGCTTCTTCTTATTCTTACTGTACTGCCTACGACTAGGAAAGATGATAAGATATATCCTACCAAAAAATATAGGCTCTTAAAATGTCATTAATGACAATATATCGAAATCACTGTTTGATTTCTTGTGAGTTGCATGGATTTTAAAAAAATCCAAGTTCAATCGGTGGAGTCAAATCGGGTGTATTCCCCTAAACAAGAGTTTATAAAAGGAGGTAAGTTTTTCCTCATTAAGTTTCAGTACTATTTTTGTTACTTGGCTAAATTGGTCTGAAAAAAATATTGGCTCAGATCATGCTGACGTTTAGATCTTGTTTTTTGCTAAGCCTCTTTGGGGGCCTAGTACTAGGAGCCTCTCTTCAGGAAGAGATAGTCACTGAATCTGTGACTTCAAACGAAGGTCTTAGGGATGGAAGTGTTACCCCCGAGCCTGAGTATATTATTCGATATCCGACGACTCCAGAGCCAGATCCAAGTGACCCAACGGCCCCCCCTCCAGACATAACCATTGATGACATCAAGCCAAGACAAACTGAGCAAAAGATCATAACGGGAGATGTTGACTGCAGTAAGCTTCATTCTCATTAACTTATTATAATATAATGCGGCCCGGAAATTAAATTAAATTCAGATTTTTTATAACAATGCAGCTTGTGGTCGTCCTCTCGGGAAAATTGTCGGAGGGGAAAATGCAACAATTACTGAACTTCCTTGGTATGTTTACCTACAACCATCAGATCCACCTACAATTAATATTTTTCACCTAGGATGAGACAAGCCATAAAAGTTCTCATAATTCCGTAATTGTGACACTAACTCGAGTGTATGATTTTTTGAGAGTTGCTTCATTCAAAACAAAGAAATCAATGACTCAAATCTCATTTTCTAAATCCATCCTGTTTCACCTCTCTCCGTCCCCCTTTCACACTTTGATTCTATGAAAAAGTAAACGAGAGTCAAAGTCGATGTACAAATTGAAACAAGTTTGAGAACAAGATTTTAATTCCGGTCATGATCATGAAAAAGCATTATCACGTACAATAATCATCCGCTCACTTTGACTGAGAAAAGTTGAAAGGAAAACAGTGATTCTTTTTTCTGGTTTTTGTTATGTAAAAAGGAACAAAGTGATTACAGTACTAATGTTACATTCTTCACTTATGCAAGTTGCATTTTCAGTTTCCTCATTTGCATTGTTTTTTATTCAAAATGTAGGACGGTAGCGCTAATGAGGAGGAAAGCAGACGGAACCATTCGTGGTCCATATTGTGGTGGAACACTTATTTGTGATGTGAGCTGACATTCGCAATTACAGCATAATAGTACCACAATTTGATGACTTTAACTAAGGATGTTTAATAATTGCAATATTTAGCGATACATTGTCACTGCAAGTCACTGTGTAGATGGATTCACTGCGGATGGGATTCAGGTCTGGCTTCTAGAGGAAGATTTTACCCAAGAGGACGAAAATGAAAGACCAACAGAAAAGATTGATGTCGAGGAAATTAAAATGCATCCTGAATATGACAGACGCAAGATTGATAATGACATTGCGGTAGGTAATTAATGTATGCAATTAGTCTAAGTGTACTTGTACTAAAAGTCAGGATGTCAGAAATATTTTATCTCTCAACAGCTTTTGAAACTGTCAAAGCCCGTGAATATTGAGAAGGCTGAGTATGTTCCAGCTTGTGTTCCCGCCGATAATGAGAATACATACGAAGATGAGGATGCCACTGTTGCTGGATGGGGAGCAACAGAAATGGGCGGAGATGTTAGTCCAAATTTACAAAAGGTTGTTGTTCCCGTTCTTACCAACAAGCAATGCAATTGGAGATCATTGTATTTGGGTAAAATTACGGAAAATATGCTGTGTGCAGGCGATTTAGCTTCTGGAGGAAAAGATTCATGCCAAGGCGGTGAGAAAATTAATATTTTAAATCATTAAACCAAATAATACTTTTTAACGTATTAATAAATTGATAATAATTTTAAAATTTCAGATTCCGGTGGACCTTTAGTTGTTGGCCGAAACAATAGATTCCTCCTCGTGGGAGTTGTGTCTTTTGGTTACGGATGCGCCCAACCACTTGCTCCCGGTGTATACGCTCGAGTTGGAAAACTGGCAGATTTCATTATTGAAAATACACAGGATTGTCAGTATTGCAATCGTTAGTATTCATATAAATGTTTGACTTATATTATTCAATTCGTGTACCTTTGTTGATGAGTTTCATAATGACTTTTGCCAATCTCAAATAAAATCATTAACTTCATTCTTGTTTATACGTTCACCTGAAAGTGTCGAGATATTTTATTTATTAAAAAAAACTGGTGCATTCAATAATTAAAATCCTCCTGCAAGTACCGACAATAAGAAAATTTATTACCTCAATCGCGTGATTTATATCACAGCCTGAAAAATTTATTAGATTTTTTTACATAAACAAGTTTTTGCACATCTCAACAAAATTGACGCATTCATCAAAAGCCGGTATGTTACATTCATCGCACCGGTATGGTCCTTTCTTGCTGGTGCTGATTGACTGCTGTTTGAATTTGATTATTTGTGACTTACTGC
>JAHZMX010002914.1:0-10415 GCA_027743895.1 Seira musarum
AGTCTGAAAAATGTTTTTGTAAATACTCTGAGAAATAGTCTGTGAAACTAATCTTTACTAATCACGGAGTCATGAAATGTGTGCTATTTGTGGGTCTAACAAGTGGATATAAATTACATACCAAATTAAACCTAAATAAATTACATAATCAATTCAACAACAAGTTGGATAAAAACAAAAAGGGTAAAGTTACTTTCAGCTGAAGAAATTTTTACATTCGAGGAGTTTTTGAATCAGGTTCCCTGTTGTAATGAAAAAAAAATAACGTCAACAACTTTTTTAACAAACGAATTTCAAATTAAACGGTTGTGTATTGTCAAATCAACTTACCCATCACCACCACCTCCTGCAGCTTTCCTTTTCGCCAGAATTGCCTGAATCTGTTGCCACTGACGGTCTAGCTGCTGCTTCTCATTTTTCTCCGTCTTTTGACCTTTGCGTGTTTTACGGCCGTCGCCCATCTTGACACCAAACTGGAACGCTGCCTTCGGAAGGGCTTCTTTGTTGCTCATATATTCTGAATACTCTTCCATTGTATCGAAATCCCATCGACCCACTGTCCCTTTGATTTTCTTTCCCTACAATAATAAAATAGTGTCAAGGATCATGCGACTAAAGCTGATGACTGTAATGCACATGAAAACAATATCAGGAATTGATTAGTAGAAACTTACGGGATCCATTTTCGAGTAATCTGTTTCTTCGTCAGAATCATCGATTGCATCATGCATTTCGTCAAAGCCTGGATAACATTCAGCATACCCTTCTGGTTGTTCGTTGATCTTTGAAAGTAACTTTTGAGTACGCGACAAAGGTTTTTCATCCGTTTTCTTAAGTATCGATCCAAATGTTTGATCACTACCAGCGTGCGACTCGTCATTCCAAGCTTCTCTATCTCTTTTCCTTGATCCAGATTGTTCCACTGTGGCGGATCGTTGCTCCAAAACAAGACGATCCTCCTCATCCGCTGGTTTTTCAAAGTATGGCTGGCGTTTAGATGAGGAACGATCACGATCTTTCGAGGATTCAGACGATTTGCTTTTAGATTTTGACAAATTGGGAACATAATCTCCAACGTCGCCGTAGATATCTTCGTCCACATTTTTCTTTCCATGAGAATCCTTCTCCCGCTCATCGTATCTTCCACCCTTAATATCCTTATTTTTCTTCAATTTCTTTGAAGACTTTGATCCTTGCCTCAGATAAGATAAAATCTGAGCTAATTTGTTAATAACTATGTCATTTGTGGTGAGAGTTGCTTGACCCTAGTTAAAATTGACAACATTATAACATATGAATTTAAAATAAAAGCCATAATTATAATAAGGTTGTCTTTGAATCTTGAAATGGAGATGCCGGTACCTCGCTTAATGGGACGTCTGCTTTGCTTCGAATTACTGTCGTTGGAATGTCGCTCTCGGCATATTCATCTTCTAAATCAAATACGTACGCCATTCTTCCAGGAGCGAATAATTCATTTCTCTCTGGTATTGACGTATTGAAGAGCGTTCTGTATATATTTCTGGCAAGTTTAGTCCGAAATCCTGAATCTGGTTCCGTAGGAGCAGAGGATTTCTTTGGAGGCGGTGCTGCTGGTGCTTCAGCAACAGCTGCTTTCTTAGCCTCAGACTTAGGTTCCTCTTCTATTTCTTCTAGGTCCTCTTCGTCTCCTTTGGTTTCGATTTCGCTTCGAACCTTGAGACAATAAAAGTGTCTTACTCAAGTCCACTTTTTGAACAAGTGAAAATTGTTGCAAACATTTGATAAGTAGTACCTTCTGCAGAAGTGCATAATCCAAACCTTTCACCAAATGTGTATGTTCCATATCACCACCCAAGAACTTTGATTCTTGGATGAGCTGCTTTCTTCTTTCTGCGGCATCCACATTTCTAGAATCAAAAACAAACTTTGAATTAGAATGAAATTTAAAAAAAAAGTATTTGTGTAAATAAATTGTACATTTTCCATAGAATACTTACCCTCGAAAATCAGGCGCCACAGCCCTATAAGCACCTTGATTTGTTATAAGTTCTTCTCTTTGACCCTCAGGATTATGACCTTCTCTACGTTCTTTAGCTCTGTCACGATATTTCTTGGCCAGCTCTGCCAATGTTTCTTCTTCTTCACTCTTTATCAAAGTATATAAAAGTTAGTTACAAATACATATTTTTAAATGATAAAACTCAACAAAAGTTACTTAAACGTAATCTTACGCGCGTCTTCTGATAAAAATGTTTTTTCTTCTGTTGTTGTCGCTTATCATCTCCACGGCCTTTATCTTGCTTTCGAACACTACCCGGAGTTAAACTCGCAGGGGTTGAAGGAGCAACAAACGGATCGGCCTCAAGTTTTGGTTTTGCTGCGCTAGAATCTGACCCTGAATGACGAGGTGTCATAAACAGCTTACGGAAATCATCGTTGGTTAATCTCCTACAAAGAATCACAAACAATCATTTCTCAAGAGGAATTGCTTCAACCACAAAAGTTTTGAAAAAGCTTCTGTTTTTAGTTTTTATGTATTAACCAACCTTTCACTTTCAGAGTAACTACTGCGCTAGAATCTGACCCTGAATGACGAGGTGTCATAAACAGCTTACGGAAGTCATCGTTGGTTAATCTCCTACAAAGAACCACAAACAATAATTTCTCAAGAGCAATTGATTCAATCACAAAAACTTTGAAAAAGCTTCTGTTTTTAGTTTTTATGTATTAACCAACCTTTCACTTTCAGAGTAACTCATTTTTGCTCTGAGACTGTGTCAATGTTATAATTAGTTAAAAATGGTATTTTTGCTAGTTCTTTTTCTTATTATTAAGTTTTTTGTGGGGTGTAAATTAGTAAGTTAATAAACTTTTTTATTTATTCTTTTCCGGACAAAAACAAACTAACAAACATGTGGACGAACAGCACTTGCGGCACAAGCACAGAACAGAGCTAGAGATGCCTGCTGCTGCTGAAGAAGTTGAATTGCTTTTGCATTTTGGTTTGTGATTTTGTGAATGTGGTTGTGGTGCAAGAACGTCAATATGATCACTCACTATACATTTTTGTGCCGTATATTGCGATTGCGAATCACTTTCAAGAAGATTTGGTAAAATAAAAAGAGAACCTCAATATTATTAGTTGAAATAAAAAAATGTTTCATGTGGGTTAGTGTAAATGTTAATTTCATTGCCCAGTCCCAACCCAATCAACGATTTTTAAAATACGTTTAATTACATTCCAAAAGAAGGCTGTGCTTTGTGTGACCTAAACTAAAACTTAAAGCATTTTATCATGAAGAATAGAAGAATTCAAGATTACATAAGCTATTTAAGATTGCATTAGTTTTTAAGTTCTTGGTATTATAATGACTAATTTTATTGATGACGAAGTTTTGAACGATTCTGAAATAAAACAAGAAAAAATCTAATCATCACATTACACATTCCGCGTTCTTGCATGAAAATGAAATGAACTGATTAAATTATTTGTTGGTCCACAACGCAATAGATGTTCATTCGATGGCATGAATATGAATGAATGAAATAGGTATAATAAGTAAATGGACTAGACTGTCTGTAGCTAGTCTTCTATTTATTCTTGATCTTTTTTAAGACGGTTTGCAATGTATTCTCTGCACAGAATCTGGTCCACAATATATGCTCACTTTACTCCGTCCGCTGTAAAAAGTAAAAACTCGGTCTTCCTTGACTTGACAGTCAGTCTTCCTGTCTGTTCTTCGGGCTCCCGTGCGAGATGAGTGTGTGGCTCATCTTATTATTTCGGTATTCATAATCAAGTGGCCACCACAGCTGCTCTTAAATCCCATGATGAGATTTACTTTTTTAATACATATATTAACTGTTGATCGTTCAATAAATTTTACTAAAGTTTCAACTCTTTTTTTGTGCTTCTTTTCATTACCAAATCCGTGTTAGTTAATCTGTAATACATTCAAAAATACATGTATATAGTTATCATTTAACGTGTTAACGTGATCCACAATTACACAAACCCTAAAAACTCTCCAATCCAACAAAGTCAATATTTGTATTTTGTATTCATGGTTGACAACTTCATGATCGGGATTGGGTTCGTGTTTGATAACATTGAGATTGAGATATAAACAGGAAGCAAAAAATAAGTTACTGTGAGTGAGAATTAATATGATTTATAATATCACCAATATATTCGGGTTTTTGTATAGGGTATTAATGTTAATACATTTTTTTAAATTCACACAAACTTTCAATAACTAATATTCCAAAATCATGGAGTTGAATTAATGAAGCATTGAATTGAAAAAAAATATCTCGTGCAACGCAGCATATAAAATCATTGTTGATGGTTGTTTAAAAAATGTATCATATAAACATGAGCTGAGGAACTTTTAAACATGTCATTCTTCCTTTTTTTCATTTCACAAAGTCATTTAGCTTTAGCTCTAAATATATTCGTGCTTAATTAGCTTCTTGCTTGGGAAGTGCAAACTATGCATACCCAGCTAGCTATACCTAGTCGTCATTTTTGATAAAGAGTATTGAGTTTATCTTCCCACATTTGCATGTAATATTGATTTTGATATTAAGGTAAGATTTGCCGACTCGGCGGTTTTAGAAGTTGTATAAATTGATATAAACCTTGCAATCAAAGACTAAAGACCAAAGCAGAATTATTCCTCATGCGTTTTTGACGTTTGACGTCATAAATGATGTACTTTTAGAATTCGCATAGGCTTGCATTCGTACAAAATTCATATTACATAAGCAATCTTAATATGTACGCAAATCTAACGGTGTGATTCTTTTCTCCAGTCCGACTTAATTATATAGTAAATGGTGCACATTTTAAGACCCAGTCAAATTAAGTAGCACCTTAAAAAACAATAAGTTTCACTTCAATACGTTAATTGTGATACAAGGACAGGTATAATCCAGTTTGGAATATTTATTACAGCGACATGACACTTCTTCCAATCTAATCTCAGCGTATTATGATATACTGATGTACAGAAGATACTACAGTAGTTAACCAATAAAAAATACTTTCCCCCTATAAATCAAAATGACTTTTACTGCCCTCGTCGACCTCCTGAATACGGATATTAATGAATGAGAGTAGCGAGTAGCAGGATAATTAGGAAGAATTTAATGATGCTCACGTACTCGCAAACAATGTTTAGGATTAGAATTTTGGGAATGAAATTTAATTTTGCATGACCAGTATCTCATGTGCCGACTTGAGATTCACGTTTATATAATTATGTTATAAAATTAATGAATGTGTCATAATGTATTTTGCTTTGCAGTTAGTAATTGCTCATATTCTTAGACACAATCCACTCATGATGCTGTGACTGTCATTGTGTTGTGACCCAATGTCAGAATCAGAATAATGTAAAGCTTTTAATCAGAGGATCGATATGAACTTGATACTGCAGTTGGTGGAACTGTTTATGGAATCGGATCCTAGGTTTGGCTGACTAACAGTTTCAAATCATTTGGCATAATTCAAGAATACCTAACCATGTTCCGCCTACATCATCAGGACATTTCAATATGGTAAGATTTTAATTTTAATCCGATTCAATGCGATTCTAAGCAGAAAGTTCACGTTGATAAATTATTTTATTTGTATTAAGTTTTTAATTACTATATTTTAATTCGACAGCTTTTTCCTTTTCGGATCTGCAGCAATATTGTATCTGATCTCATCACAGTTCCAATCAGCGTCACAAAGCTTAAATACTTCATGGGTTTACCGGCTTTCTGCAAATCTAATGGGATATGCAGTAGTCTTCGTCCCAGGCTACATGATTATAAAATACATTCATCGAATCAACTATATTGATAGATCTCGTACGTTTAGTACAATGAACTTTGTCTGTATGAACTTTTTAAAATCTGTTTTATATAAAATTCAAACATGCAGTCTTTAAAAAAATTCCTCAGAAAAGGGCTGCTTGTGGCCTGTCGTAAGACAATGCATATACGGCAACGATGGAGAATTACTACTCCCATCGTCTTCAGAATCTTCAGGATCCATGAAATCTGCTAGTGACCCGACACAAGGATTCAACTATTCCTTTTCAAAAGGATCAATTTTACTATTTTACTGTTTCGGTGGTTTACAAGGAAGTTACCTGATCTGGGGCTTGTTGCAAGAGAAAATTATGACTCGAACTTATGGAGATGGAGAAAGTTTTCGAGATTCTCAATTTTTAGTATTCATTAACCGAATTTTAGCCTTGCTCATTGCGTGGGTTTATTTGGCTCTGTATGAGCGTGGGAAATTTCGGTCACTGAAAGAAGCCCCACTCTACAAGTACTCTTACTGTGCATTTTCCAATATCATGAGTTCGTGGTTTCAATATGAAGCTTTGAAATTTGTTAGCTTTCCAACGCAGGTAAAAATAATTTTGAAATACTATACTATGCTTATAATGACTTTCTGCTTGAGCTTAAAGTTAAAATTGTATTTTTTCAGGTGCTCGCGAAATCCTGTAAAATCATCCCAGTCATGTTGATGGGGAAGGTTATTTCAAGACAGACTTACGAATTTTACGAATATTTTACTGCAGTGTTGATGTCACTTGGAATGGTGCTCTTTCTGGGCGGAAGCAGCGATTACATCAAAACAGGAAAAGAGGCTTCAGATCTCACAACTTCTGGTTTATCAGGTCTTCTCATCTTAACCTGCTACATGGTTTTTGACTCATTCACGTCAAATTGGCAAAGCGAGTTGTTTCGTACATACAAAGTGAGTTCGGTGAAAATGATGGCCGGAGTCAACTTATTTTCCTGTCTCTTAACTGGTGTGTCACTCCTTCAGCAAGGAACGATGTTTGAATCTGCTAGTTTCATGCTTCGGGTATGACATGACCACTTCAAAATTACATGCAAAATGAAAAAAATGTTTTTCCAAAACGTGTGCAATAATTTTAATTTTGTATTGCAGCATAGTGATTTTGCAATCGACTGCGCTGTTCTGTCGTTTTGTTCCGCAATCGGCCAACTCTTTATCTACTACACAATCGAAACATTTGGTGCTGTAGTTTTCATAATAATTATGACGATACGCCAGGTACCATAACATAACCGTTATTTTCAAGCCCATACGATTCAGTTAAACTTTGCGCTAATTGAAATAAATTAATTTCAGGCTCTGGCAGTTTTACTCTCCTGCATACTATATAGTCATCCCATAAGTGCTTTGGGAATAATCGGAGTTACTGTTGTGTTCATCAGCGTATTTTTGAGAACTTATTGTGCTCACAGATTGAAACAGATACGTCGTAAAGCTGCAGCATCCTCATCTTCCATTCATAATTCTGCAATCAAAGCATGAACAGTTACTCTGTAATGCTTTGTGACTTTCTTGTTAGCATAAATCAACGCACTTGACTCGTTACGTCTGGCACAAATCAGCTAGAGCTATTTAAATTGCATGCTTTAAAGTCGTTAAATTAAGCTAATTTAAACTACATTGTTACCTCTGGAATAAACAATAATGATGAGTGTTGTTGTTGTTATTTAGTTCAAAGACGGGTGGGACTATTTGAAAAACTGACGCGATTTAATAAAATCGAGACTGTTAAAATTGTTAAAAATATACAAATGTCTTTTTATTTCATTGCATCCCACGAATACATTTTACGCTCGTGCTAACTATAATAATACAACAATTAAACTCTAACTAGATTCGTCACGAACGCCAAGAGAAACAAAACCTAAAAGTCCGAGATTGACGATGACTTGTTCATGCGACTAGAGTCCAGTTCGTTTGGTGAATCCAACGGCCAAGACATTGCAGCAGACGATTTCAAGTCCTTGGAAAAAGAACATGATTGACGCTAGCACGATTTCAATTCTAAGTACGTACGTTTGCCACAGCAAAACATAGACTGCTGCAACAACGCATGGAACGGTTAGTAATAAGCAGGCGATGATTGGCACTTGACGCTCCGTCAGATTTCCGTTCCGGCCAAGCTTCAATCGGAGAAATTCCAAAAGAAGTGCTAACACCATGATACTTATGTCACAAGCTGCGTACGATACTGGATAAGGCAAGTGGAAGAATTTGAAAATGTACAGAACTATTTCGGCCACGATGAATACGACAAGATACAGCAGATTAAAAAATGTCAAGATCTGAAATGCCACTGAAGAGTGCATGGTTTCCTCTTAAAGATGGAGTGATAACCCTTCAGTTTCTTTTTCATTCCGTTTTAATCTAGAATTTTGATTTAGAAACCATTATTACTAATCTATTGAATGCATAATGTTTTACAGTCAACAAATAGAATGAAAATACCTGTTTCGTCTTGAAAATATGAGGTTATCCTCCTGAACATTATGGTGAAAGTAATTATTCCACCTTTACAAATTATCCAGAGATATTATTGAAGCTGAAGCTTAAAGTTAGGTCTTTTGATTTCCCATTTTGAAAGGATGAAACAAGCAATGTCCGAGCAAGAAAGAAATGCGATTATATCATTCTCATTCAGATTCAGGTGGCAAGCTAATAATAATCCATTTAGGAGTACACATTCATTTGTTTTGCCTCTGATCGATTTATTACAACATTTTTTGTTTTGGTTTCGGTTTTCATGACACCGTGTCCCGTTGACAAACTCTTGGGAGCTACTGGGTAATAAAAATAAATGCGTGCGTGCACATGATCCAATTCTCTATGTTCCCATTCAGAAGGGGTTTCTTCCAGGTAGATATATGTGGAACTAAAAATCTTTAATAGTAAAAAGTTGGCAAATTTCATCCCAAATCATCATTTTAATTATTCTTCTATATGTGAGACGATGAAAGTGAGTGGAGTGAGAGAAAGAAATGCCTTACGAATGTACTTTTTACATAAAACTTTCATGAAAAGGCATTATCGTTTGTTACTCAAGCATCATTTCATGACTCATAATAAAGCCGAAATACATTTCATCACACGACGAGTGACACAAATCCAATGATAAAACATTCAATAAAGCTTCTTCTTTTTTTGTGAATTGCTATAAGCCAAACGGTCCCATCGCATAATCACACCCGATCAAATCAATGGCGTGTAGTGGTCAATTCACATGAAACAATGTTTAGTGCCGTCAACAATGGATTGCAGTGGGAAGAGCGATGCTCTTTTAGAATCATCTATTGCTCGTGCATGTTGAGGGATATTTAGTTAAATGCTTCGGTATGTTCTTCACGAAGAGGGTGAGAACTAATTCCTATGCAGTGCATATCGTAGTAATATTAAATACGAACATGAATAGGAAAGGGTGAAAGACAAACATAAGAGTGAATGTGAAGCCATCCAACATTACAACAATGAAACTTTTACAATAAGTATAAGTGTTAGCATATAACTACCAGGATTTTACTTACGATTCCTCTACGGCATTGTATAGATGTCTTTACAATAGCGTGCCATCACATAACGCTAATACATATTGTAATCCAATGGGTAAAGTTTTTTCATTCGATGGATTAACACAATGAAGGTATTGTGAAAATATTTTTTCACCCTCTATACATTAACTACATGCTTCAACTCAGGTATCAGAAACTGATATCGCGAATAATAAGACATACGACAGCAACAGCTTCTGGATTCACTATTTTCATCCCTCGATTTGACTATATGAATGAATGAATCAGAACAGAAGATGAGCACACCTGGAAAATAACAAAAAAATCGTATTTGAAATGCAATTAATGATGTGAGGGATAGGAAGGGAAGTGAATTTCAACGTACAAAATATTAAATTGAAAAGCAGAGACGTTTTCTCATTAAACCTGAGAATAAAAACCCCAACCAATGTGAATGTGACATAAGGACAAAGGGATTCCATTTTTACCACTTCCCTTTTCCTGTGTGCGGTAGCTTCCTCTTGTTTCTAGAAAAAATTGGAGTAGATAGATGTCCGTTGCTTTTAGAATTGTCTAAATGAGTGACAACTCGTGAATTTAATTTATAACATCTTCATAATTACCGGTGATGACAATTGCAGACTGAAATCATGGAATTTACTGTACAAATTTTGTTCACTATTGCGATTCTTCTCAGCGCAACATTGCAATGTAAGTGATATGGCATTGCCAGTTTTCCTCGCATTTTATTTTTATTAATTTGGATTGGCTCAATGCCATCAAGTATGTTACTCTCATTTAATAAAATACTCCGTTATATTTGAAGGTATAATTTTGCTCATACATTTAAATCAAAATTATTTTGCAGAAAGGAAGACCGTGGCACATATTACTGTGTTGCAGAGAACAGCGTTGGAAGAGGTGCGAGAAGAAACATTGCTGTTGAGGTTGAATTTTCTCCTGTAATCTCCGTCCCTCGTCCTAGAGTAGGTCAAGCTTTGCAATATGACATGGATCTGCAGTGCCACGTTATTGCCTATCCTCCTCCCGCTATTACTTGG
>JAHZMX010002915.1:0-10400 GCA_027743895.1 Seira musarum
CTTAGATGGAAAACTTATCTTGACTTCATCATGAAGTCACGTTCTTTAACCGGAGGGAGCTTTGTGTTGTGAAACTTTAACCAACTCAATGTAATGTCACTTTCTATTTCGTATGCTTCAAAATAAGTCTGTTGGTTCCAAATGTTTAAAAAAAACTTCATCGTCCAGCTCAAGTTTAAAATAATGGTAGCAACAAGTTTTGTGTCGTGGGTGGGTGGAGGTGCTTTTGAAGAAAATTGAAATAAAGGCTGTACTTAAGTATATGACCGGAGTTTATTTAGGATTGCGACAAAAATAACGTATAACAAAAATAAATTACGAAACCCACTAGTTACACTTAGCTTATATTTTGAAATTATGTGAAACTTGATATTTACATAGGCATATAGGTTTTTTATTCGATCATGAGCATTCACCCGTGCCACACTCTCCTTGAAGCGTCCCCCTCTCGAATTGTTTTTTGAGGAAGGCACTACACAATAGAGAAATTGCTCCAAACTCTGATGCTGCATAAATGGTTTGTTCCAAATCACAATTATCTAAATTAAAATTAATGAAATCATGTTTCAACAAAAAAGATTCAATGTAGAGTTGCATTCATGCACAATCCATGTATCGTGATTACCACAGAGTCCTATTAGCGTTCCACAAATAGCTCCAGTGCTCCCTGAAATGATGCACTTCTGGGGCTGGGGAAACTTAAGAAGTAGCACTCGTTCAATGATAGAATAAACTGTTGAAGTTGCTGCGAGTCGTTTCAGTATTTTCCAACAGGTGCTTGGTTCAGGACAGCAAGGTCTCGTTTGCATTGGTGGGCTGTGACTATCAAAATATCCAGTAAGGAAGCTAACGATGAGCCCCCCTAAGATCGATTTTATCTTAATCATCAAATATGCTTTTGCTTTTATTACATGGGCTTAGTATGACGTACCAATGCCACCCACAATAAATGAATATTTGAGTCCTCCGTAAACGCGATTGTACTGCTCGAAAATATTCACTTTTTGATTCTTATAGAACAAGCTGAACTGAAGACAATCTAAACATTATTCAATCATTTTACGTCAAAGAGTCTGGCCGAAAAAAAGGAGATTAAGGTTAAAGAATTTTTACTTCTGTAGGATTTATCTGCTTCCTGTGTGTAATCAACAACCACAGCTTTCTGGAAATCGAACAAGAATATTTTCCCAGAAAGACAAAGCTTGTAGGCGTTTCTGGTGAGAAGAGATTTAAAGACAGTAATTAAGTCAGAAAGATAATTACTGGATGCTGAAGTTGTAAGATGAAATTACTTTTCCAGTTGTTTCACTTCTTTACTGATGTTGTCAGGTAGGCACTTCTTAACTTCACATAAAACTGCAAAGGATGAATGGGACCTTTGTTAATACGAAGGGGGAAGTGGATTAAGTCTATATTAAATTCTTAATGGTAGCTTACTATCTTGTTCCGTTAATGTAGTAGCCTGAATAATAGTCATTCGAGGACCCGTTATCAATGTTCCCGCAACGTAGGGAACCTTTACCCCGAATCTTTCTAATTGCTTTGATTTAATAGAATACCACTCCAACACTCTCCAGTTAAAGTCAATCATGGATTGATGAAAGTCCTTCACTTTTTTGTTAAAAGCTAGCCAATGATTATGCCATCCTTCGGTGCCGGGAAAATGAAGACACAAAATGAGCTCGGGAATTTCCGGAAGTCGTGGCAAGCCAATAAAATTTGCATCTGGAGTCAGCACATCCTCACCAAGCTCTGCGAAATTATCGTTATTGTCGTGTCTGATTGATTGAGTTGAAGCAGAAACGTAGGCTCGATTGGATGGGCCGGGCTGTTCGAGATCTGGTTCTCGTTCTTGTTCCTGTTCATAGTCCTCGATGGAATCCATGTTGAAAAACTTTTCAGACAAAAAAGGAGAGGATATATATTTTCAAAACTAATGCGATAAGCCTCAGGTTACAAAATACCGTTCTGCAGAATTTAGTCTTCTCGAATTCAAGTAAACAAATGAACCAAATGAATATGAGTTTGTCGAGGATTTTTGATATTCAGAATTCAGACCAATTCTATTAAAGTACACTACGTAATTTCCATAACTTCACGGTTGAATAAATATATATTCTGTTACTTATTATGGTCAAAGCGATCCATTTCATGGTACTATTATAGTCTTTCATTTTCTTGCCCTGCTTAATTTTAATTTTCATTTGGAATAAATGCTAAATTCATGTATGCTTAGGGTTACACTAAAAACAATTTTGTGTAAATCCACTTTAGCACTACTGCAATCATTCAAAACGGATTTGTATTGACTTTGAAGGATGACGGCGGGGAACGTAATCCTCGTGCAATGCAAACGGTTCAATTTGCACATTTTTAAACAAAATGAAGTCTTGATTCTAGTCCCGCGGCATTCCCCTTTCTGCCTTACTCGAAATGGGGGATGAAAGGGATGGAAATAAAATGAAGGGAAAATGAGCATAACACACAAAAAAGTTCGCTGTTCTTCTTTATAGTTCCGGAGAAAGTAAAATAAAAAGGCAATCGACTCTTTCTACGTCCCACAAAAGAATATTTGCTCAGGTTGTAATAAAAATGTAACTGGAGATTTCCATCGGTAATGACGTAGACTTCAGAATTCATGCGGAGTTAATATAGTATGTATATTTATGTATTTATGGATTAGATAAGTATGTATATTCATAAATATAAAGGATAGAAGAGTTCTTAACAATACCATTATTTGATTTTTTTTTACTCTGCCGTCTCCCGAATGGTTCAGGGCTTGGGATGGATCGATTTAAAAAATCATTTAGCTCAAGTTTTTGAATAATATTCACGTAACATTTAGAATACACTACACTTTTAGAGATATAAGCTTAGCTTGGTTCAAGTAAGTTTTTGTGATTTTTGTGCGCTGGAAAAGGAAATAATGTGGGAGGACGGCCGGAATTCTTGAGTAAAGTATTGCCATGAAGAAAAAAAAGTTTTTTATGCTTCTTGCAATTTTTATGTGCATCCATTTATATTTGTGAGAACTAAAAAAAGTGGGTCTGAAAGATGGAAAGGATCAAAATAGCTGTGGATAAAATGCATTGAAAAAAAATCCGATATCTTTTGATTGATGATGGTGGTAGAAGTATAAGGAAAGCATTTTATGAGAATACGCGCTTTCATTTTTGGGTTTCACCTTAAAACTTTGCAAAAAAAATATGTACATATGTATTTATATTATTTCTGCTCAATTTTTCTTGTCTTTTAAAAATGATGAAACATTTATGCGCGAGGAAATGGGAAGCTGAAGTACAGCATAGAAGCTCCGAAGAACAAATAGAGATTGAACAAAGAGGATATTTATTGTACCAAATGTCTGCATAAGGAATTTGTTTGTTCCCTTTCTTTTTCATTAAATAAATACAACATTCAACAAGACTCCTATTTATTTGATCTACAAATCACTGATGTTTCGTTTTAAAATATTTGTACGTGGGTGGAATCAGATTCCCAGTAAAGCAAAGCAAATTTTGTTGTTTGGCCCATAAATTACTTTCTTCCAAATTTGTATTTCCACCATCATCAATAAGTGTGGGCAAATATTTAAAAAACCGAAAAGCTTTCATAGTTTCAAAATGCAAACAAAATTCTTGATTGAATTCTACTTATGCTATAACGTATGTTTACGAATTTTTTACCTGCGTAATTCTACGCTTTTGTGACTCACGTTTTGATCATAAGCAAACAATCAAAATTTTAATGAGACGAAATGGGATCACCTCCTCCTCTTTATTCTTCCCCTCTCACAAGCAGTTAAATGAAGCGCTGTGTGCAGTTGTTTGTCGTACTTGACTTCCTGGAATAAGTAATTTTGACTCTGGTTTGTGTAGAAAGTCATTTAAATCCTTTGTTCAACCCGAATTTTCAACATCTGTTGCTTTTCAATCAGCCTGATTCTTTTGGAAAAACAACCTACATAATGCCCACTGATGACGTATAAAATCGAGGAAATGAGGGTTTACCTTTCCCCATTCAAAGAAATTTTATTTGAACCGTTTCTATTTCCCTGCCATAAGCTCATCATTTGTTATGGCGAACGCGTTCTAATTTGGTAATGTATTCAAGAATACTTTCTCTTTGAATTTCTTTGATATTTTGTTCCGAGTTAGAATTCCTGATAAATTTAATTTCAGTATTAATCCTCTCATTCAGAGATCAAAAGGAGTGAGATATTTTGTTGAACCTAACTCACTCTATGCAAAGTAATCCTTACATAAGGGGCAAAATGATTTATTTCTGTAGTACCAATTCCTTCTCGTCTATGAGTTTCCAACTTTAGTTATTTTCTTTGCAAAGTTTTCTCAACCTAAAATCGAATTTTTCTCTCATTTTGGGCAACCTGATACGATCTTTTCTTTACATTGAACGCTTCAATTACATTGCGCATCATGAAGACAGCTTTCTTACCCAACGGAAGCGCTACATCTATTCCCTTTTCATTTCCCCGAATACATTTCCTTTTCCCTTTTGCACAGGCCTTGAGTTATCAACCTAAAAAACTACACCTTCCTGAAAGCTATAATGTTCGTGTGACGTGCTCACGTTATATTTTTGACATGCACGGTTACGCAAATTTGATAATGAAGTTCTTTTTACCGTATCCAAGCCTTATATTGTTTTACACGAGCCTTTCGCTCTACTCCACTCTGGGAACTGTCAGGACAAGAATGAAAACGGTAATCAGTTTCAGTTATTTAAGAAAGACTATAGCCATTCGCTTGGATACATGCCTCCTAAATGGGTGGATGTGATAGACCCCCTAGAACATGGAAAATTCCGGTGTATAAATGAATTAGCACATAAAAAATTATTCATTGGTAGTGGTTCTGGCAGAGAGCGTAGGCTGCTTGCTAAGTAGATGTGCAAGATCTAAAGAAGCAGAAAATTTGTGAGTCTCACGTACAATGTACAATCCTGATCCTGATGTATCTGGAACGTGACGTGAGGATGATCATGATTTTCTCAGGTTTTTTTACAAGTCGTTGTGCTCTAATCATCACGATTGCCATCTTCTCACGCTTACTCCTATTCTGAAAGATAATGATATGAGGTGAGTGAGTGATGTTTAGACCAGCTAACGAAATGAAATGAAGTTGCTTGATCAAACGGAATATAATCTGCGGAGAAAGAATGATTTTGTTGATTAAACAGGAGGACAGAAAGTCTCAAGCTATTACTGTCAGACCTACAGTAAGTACAGTGTAAAGGGTTACGGCAGATATNGTTTAGACCAGCTAACGAAATGAAATGAAGTTGCTTGATCAAACGGAATATAATCTGCGGAGAAAGAATGATTTTGTTGATTAAACAGGAGGACAGAAAGTCTCAAGCTATTACTGTCAGACCTACAGTAAGTACAGTGTAAAGGGTTACGGCAGATATGTACTTTTAGATGTGTTGTGGCTGTGGTAGATACCCAGGAGCGGAACTGAGGTTATCATCATCAATTTTATATATAAAGTAGGAAACTTTGATGAGCTTTGGGGAACGTTGGCTTTGTTCATCCATCATGTTTCTACTTTTGCACTCTACTTTGTTGAAATTGCAGGAACAAAGACATACGTGAAAGCACTTGGTGAAAGCAAGGCATTGCTTTAATTGAAAATTCGTTTAGATGTGTAATTTAGCTAATTTATCTAATTTTATAGTAGGTATGGAACGCAGAAAGTCTATTATAGATTTTCTTGTGATCTTCAAATTATGATCTTTAAGCAAACACTGACTTTTGGTTTGGACAGTAGTTGTAAGTACAGAGTAGTAGTGTTGTGAGTAGGCATCCTTATTAATTAATATTGTAGACGCGTAGGAGTATTGTTGAATATTATATTCCTCTTTGAAGACTTTGAATTCTCCGTATGATAAAAGGATTTTAATAAAAGATTTCGCTGAAGTGGGAAAACGCTAAATTTGCATTTCAGAAGAAAAATATTTGCTTTCATTTCTATTACGAAGAAAGCAAAGGCGGAAGAACGTAGCTTTGCCCTTTTGTCTCATACAATGCTTCACATCCTCTGACTTTCTTAGTGAGCATATGGTTTCTTTTGGTGAAAATTAAAAACCTTCATAAGGTAAAAGTAACAAGCATCCTCATCTTTAGAGGTCGCTTTCAATGACGAAGTCAAGAACTAAAGGATGGCATATGGGTTGGGCAGAGACTTGGGACTAGATACATGTTTATTCATGTATGTACAGCGTATATATAGCAGACTCATGTCGGGAGTGTATAATGAGCCGTTCCAGTTTCTTTCGAAATAAAAAAACCAAGGCCATTTAAGTACCAACTGCAAATCGGATTGGAACCAAACAGGAAATTTTGAAGAGTTAAAACGAAGACGGTGAATTAGGGGATTCTCTTTAGCCATTCTAAACACTTATTTATAGGTGGTTGCAGTAGCAGCAGACATTTCCATTTTAAGAAAAAAAAATGTTTTTCACTAGACATCTTCTAAACGAGCTAAGCCAAACTTCCCCTCGAGGATTTGAAAAAAAGTCCTGAATGTGTCCATACATACAAGCAATTCCATTTTTCTATAATAGAGTTACGTCAGTCAAAAATAGTGAAAGCTGACGATGTTAGAACCACAAGCACATTTGGTGCCAGCTTTTGCATATTTATTATTCAGAGAAAAGTTGAGAAGCTTTCTTGTGGCTTGGCTTTGGTCGAGTATCTCTATTTCTGTGGTGGCTTTCTCAAGAGAAAACACTACCACTACCACTATTACTACTACTACTAGAGCATGGGACAAAATAATAAAGCTTTTCAAGTTCTAAGAAAAGTTTTGGGGGAGGGTGTCTTACGACGATGATGGAGAAGACTACATGACTTTCCTTGTATGTTCGTATGTACCTTATGAATACAAGATTGCGCCGTCTGTCCTCCATCACATTCAAATCAATTTGCGAATATATCCTCCACTATCCTGGAGTTAAGACTGTGTCGTGTCGTGTCAAGTCAAGCAATTTGCTGGCAGATGTTTACTGCATCAAACAAACTTACGACAATACTAACGGCATCATTTATTTTTAGCGTAGTTTGACATGAATATGCGGGCCCTTGCGTTCATTCTGCGCGAATGATTCTTCAAAGAATGTAATATTGCTTGTATGAATATATGACTGACGATGAGATGAGAGAGGGAATGATGTTTATGGAAAACACTCTACTCCTCCACTCGGATAATTGTGTCAAAGCAGTCGAAAGTAATGTAAGTTAGGGAATGTTTCATTAAGCGAGGAAATGGAAATAGTCTATTTTTGGAATATGATCACAGAGCACAGCTAAAGTGTATGTAATGGACAAACAATAAACCACGTAAAAGTTCCACGAGCTCTTTCAATTTGTGACAAGAGTTTGAGCTGTATTAAGTCGACTGCTGTGTCATTTGAAAAACGGTATTTGTCTAATGATGCCGCGCCCAGTCCATTGATCAAGAGAAACCATCTGAAATTGAATGACGTAAAAAATGAAAATTCAAGGCTGTTTCATAAGTATTACTTTTTTACATAAAATAATGCTTTGGGAAATTGGTTGAAAGGTATTTCACAGTAGCTTATTATTCATTTCCATGAACTATCAAGTTCAATAAGCTTTGCCAAAACATGAAAAATAAAATTACAATGGAATGAACATGGGACAAAATTTCCATCCGAACATAACGAGCGCAAAATTTTATTAAACATTTTTTATACTTTAATTTGTTGCGTGAGTATTCCATTTTTCTACATTTAATACTCGACCTGTCAGAAAAACATCATCAATTTACGCCCCAAGACTTCTTGTTCAATCATTCATGTACTTATGTATGTGCGTCATTTTATCAAAAGTAACATTACTTTCCCTGATCAAGACAAGACACGTTGTTCATCCATCTTTTCCGAGGAAAAAGTTATACTACATTCCTTCCATGACGCTGAGTAAACGCAAACGAAGCAAATGAAAATGAAAGAGATTTCTTGATATTTCATCTTTTATGCACGTGCAAATAAATTGCTTACTTTAGAACATAACGTGACAATGAGAGAAAAAAGTTTCCTCTAAAATAATTACTTTCTAAACATTAAAAACAACGGATTCAAAATACTTTTAAAAAAATTTCAATTAATCGCAACCCACCAATCGGAAAGTAAATACATACCTACTTTTTATGAGGCGTGAAGACAAACTTCAATTTTAGTGGAGAGATTTAATACCTAGGATCAACTTGTTTTTTTACCGAAGGGGGGACGAATTGAACTGAGCCTTCTATTAGTACCCACACAAAAAAATAGTTTTAAAAGAAGCTTTCTTTAATAGTTCTGCAAGCAGTTTAGTTAGTGATAGACATTGGGATCTGTACGCCTGACCTTATCAGGTGCACTTTAACCAAATTAACGGGGTGAAGATTAAATAGAATTTAAAACATTTAAAACGATCACGATTTGTTTATTTTTTACAGAATGCAAAGGCTAGTTACGACTTCAGCAGTAATGATCCTTACCCATATCCGAGATATACTGATGATTGGTTTAACAGGTGAGTTCAGTTTTATTAATCTTTTCCTTTTAAAATTGGTGTACAAACCTGGGTAATTGTAGTTTAAATAAATACATACTTTTATTTAGTTTTGGCCATGGGAGTTTGAACGATTGACAATTTCCCTATACTTTTTCAAATATTTAATTTTGAGCCATACTGAATCGTTTTACATGTGGAGTTTGGGCATCTACTGATGTAGGAAAATTTCTTTCTGTGGTGCGTTTTATAATCCGGTGTTCGAATGTGCTTAGACTAAAGTATAAAACTATATTATTCTCTGAGTTCCTTGTTAGGGAAATCAATATGGTAAGGAAGTTGTTTGATGTTATCAAGCAAAAAAGTGTCACTCTTTACGATCGAATTTTATGTGCACTTTATTGTTGACTGATGTCATGACTGGACAAAAGAAAGCCATAATAAGCTTTCCGCTATGACTTGATTAATGGAAGTTCTGAGATTACTCGAATTCTTTTCAAGTTTGCCGAATGAACTCTTTCCAGTTCAAGGTTTTGTGTGATGCTTGAGGACATACAATTTTGCACTTAAGTGGTTTCTAAAACAGAACTGGCTTTCAACTATAGGCGGATTCGGACTTTCATTCATTCCCACCCTATATAGCGTAAAAATGCATTTGAACTCATCGTCAATCTGGCATTGGGACAACTGGAGACCAAATATTTGTTTTGCATTATAAGTGATGGGCGACTCTACCAAAAGATAGACTAATAATTCTAATGCATATAGCAAACTATTGGCAGTCCAAATAAATTGGATTGGAGACAATTTCTTATATGTTTATGGCTTCCAGATATTTGCTTGCTTTGGGGTTCTGCAGCACATCTGACAAATCCCAACTTATTTTAAGGCACAATAAGTTTGGCCCATAACCCTAATGGAATTCGTTAAATTTTACAAATTCGACAATAAAAGTTGTATTTTGTAAAACATCAAAAGAATTGAAATTCAATGTTTACTCTCTAATTCCACCATTAACAAACACGCTTGGATGAGTATTTCCTGAACCCGAATAGAGTTAATGAAATGTGCTCTGCTTTCACCACAAAATGAGATTAATGATGCCAACTATGTCTCTTTGTTTGTAGTTTTGGCATATTATACGAATTTAAATGAGTTCTGTTGCAAGGAATATTTGCATTTTCCATAATACTGATGGAGCCTTGTACTCTTTACCGCGATTGGTGATTATTTATGCAGTGCAAAGCGCTTTTATTTTTTGATTGTTCATAAAAATGAACTTTCAAACTACTAATCAAGCGTATCATACACGTCGAAATTACTGTATGCATATTTGAGACGCGATCAAAGGCATAAAATGTTCATCTTTCATTTTTTGAATATTTAGTAGAGAATAAAAGTGGGCAATTCAAAATCCATTAACAAAAGAACATCAGTGGAATTAATATGCTCTCTGATCTCTGGGGGATGAAGTTGGAGGGTGTGCTTTTGAGCTACGTTAATGTAATATTTATAGCAAGTTTCAAGTCAAAGCAGAAAGTACCTCACGCTCATGTTTTTAAAAGGAGAATTTTATAGATTTTCATAAAATTTATATCAATAAGTGGTGAACATAATATGCTCATAGATTTCACATTACAACCACAACTGACATAGGTACTCTAGATAAGTGGAGTTACCAAAGCTCTCGAAATAGTCTTAAGTGCGTATATGGTTGTGGAAAGCCTCAGAATGAGTTAAAGTGGCAAGGGAAAAGTGCTAAAACCGTAGTCGCTTGACTCCGGTAATATCGCATCATCTTTGTCACTGACGTAGACAGTTCGCTACAATGCCTTAATCAAAATACGGACATTTCAAC
>JAHZMX010002916.1:1653-13317 GCA_027743895.1 Seira musarum
ATGTGCATGAGACATTGAAATATTTCATGAGAGCAAGTCCGAAGGAATGCCGATCATGACAATATATAATATGATCGTTTTCCGTGGATTTTCCTTCCTTTGCATCTTCTCAGAGTAAAATGAATTTTTATTCAAATGCTTAGCAATACGGACCACAACCACTTCCTTTCACGTAAATTGATTTTATATTAAATTTTCTCCACCTTTCAGGTTGTCCGTATTCCATTTTGTCCGTCCTTAGGCTTTGTATTGTGCTGTGCTTTTCCCAAATATGGTTTAAATGATAATTTCAGGATTACCGCAGTCGATTACGGCTAAATGAACAGCTTTCAGAGCAAATGAGAAGTGTAATACAAAGCTAAGCACATCAGTCGATGATTAATGGTTTAGAACTACGTCTCAAGAAGTTTGCAATACAAATATCATTCCTACAAAGGATTGAAGACTTTCATTCAATTAAGAAAATCTCAAATACGAACCCCCGCAGCCATGTTTCTTTTAGTCACTCTAAAGCCCACACGAGCGAGATTAAAGAGCAAACACAAGTCCAATAGAGTTTGAATAGAAACGTGATTTGAGGATCACGAGTTTTACAAACGGAGTAGTTTTATGTTGGGAAGAAGGATTGTTCTTCGAAAGTCACGAGTTGAATTCAGTTTGTTGTGCGCCGTTCTTTTCTCAGAATAACTTTCCCCTTTTTTAATGTATAAGTGCCTATGATGTACTTGAGTAAAATTCCACATAGCAACTTTAGAATACTGGTACCACGGAGAACCTATTCAGTTCCTCATTTGAGAAATACGAGGAAAAGAGTTTTATTTTTTTTTTTTGGAGAAAGTCAAAAAGAGAAATTCATTCAGCCGTTATAATAGGTAATAAAAGGGCACTCAAAAGGATTATTTCCTTTAATTCCAGCCTGAAAAGTTAATTGGCTTTGCATAACGTATTTATTGTATTTTGCACTTTCGTAATTAATATTTTCGTGGATAATGCAGCAAGAGAATATAGTTTTACTTGAAAATGAGACAGGTTTGAAGCAACATTCACAATTAATTTCATAGTGTTCGCCGTACACATCGTTTCAAATGATGAGTGAATGACCGATGATGATACTTTTCCATAATGCGACCAGTTTCCAAGAAATGTTTTGTGTGGATGAAACTGCTCACTGCTCATAGTCTCGTATTCAATGTTTGTGTCAGAATTTCATTTAAAACAAAAATGCTAAATACTCGGAAGGTTTTTATGAAATCTCAAAGTCAAAGTTCGACAAAACAGCTGAAAAAAATGCTTGTATATATTTTTAGTTTCCCTGAAACAAGCGTTAACAAGAATTATATAATTGCAATTTTACAAAACTACTTACTCAACAGTAAAATCAGTTTGAAAGGCATAATTCTTTCGCAGAATATCATTGTGTTACACGCAGCGTAGCAATGCAAATGAATATGGGACTTTTCTCTCTTGATCTCTATTAATAATTTACGCTAATTAAAAACTTGCCTACGGATTTCCCGAAGAAGCGTTCTGTACGACTTTCGCATCTTCAACGGACTCATAAAATGGTGATAATAATTGTTTTTTCTGTCCATTATAAATTTCATTTGATTATTATACGCTGTTTGCACATCAAGCAAAGCTCTAAATGATTTAACGAATTTTCAAAAGAGCTCGCAGTCGCGTGGACATCCATGCGGATCGGAGTTTATCCAATAAACACGAATACTTAACATGCTTATCCAAGAAACTAGGAAACGCTGGTAGACTCCGAATCATGGCCGGGAGCGTGTTTACAGCAAAGCTTTAGTTATATACACAAAAATGCCCCATTCATGATTACATTTTTTTTCTTCAACCCTTCGAGATTTCATAGGTTTCCTCTCTATCATGCTCCAGACCCGCGTGGTTTGTGTAAAACAACAATCGCAGGAAGCAACAAAACAAATTATGTAATTTTCTTTATCCGACATCTGGAGTCATTTTGTGATATACATATTATTATCGAATCCGTTGAGAAAAAAATGCAAAGAATTGACAATGAAAACATGTCGCTTTCCGAAAATAATATGATGAATGGCCGGGATATCAACGGAGAAATAATTAGGTTTCAATTTCATTGTATCTTTTATGTAACGATTTTTTAAAGGGAAATTCCCTTTCTTTATCAAGCCATGTCGACGTAGTTGAATGAGTCGAGCTGGCACAAAACCTATATTTTCGAGATTCAATCACTCAAACTTGTTGATTCCATTCCGTTGAATAATGGAGGAGAGCAAAATTCGTAAGAGACTATTTTCTTCCGTCCCTTGTTTGCTTAATAGGGAATATATAGGAAAGAAAAAAGTTTGAGTGGCCATGAATGGAAAGGAAACTAACTAAGGGGAAAGTTTAGGCAAAATGTGGTTCCTCCGTTTCCATCCATCCTTCAAAGCAAACTTTTTAGCTTCTACTTTTTCTATTGTTGTTCCTATCACAAAAGGAATTGGGAAAGGAAGTGAATCCTTCCAAAAAATTAATGCCTTTTCTTCCTTGCATCAGCTCTCTCCCATTTTTCTCTTGGAAGTAGAAAGTTTGAAGAATATATAGATAGTTGCATGTTATGTTTTGTTGCGTGTTTGCTATAGCTTTGGCTTGTATGCCTTTTTTATTTCATTAAAGCTGACAGCTTCCGTACTATTAGCTCCTGACGCTTCCGTAGTTCGAGTTGACTTTGTCAAGCAGCATCTAAAAAAATACCTCACGTTGAAGGAAACGTGCTTTTTTGTGCTCCATGTACAAGAAAGTAAGACGAAAATGCTGCTTTTATACCAGTTCTGAGCCTACTAATCTTAAAGTCGACAAAAAAACGTTATCATTTGCCAACGAGTCTGTTGCGCGCCAGTGGAGATATAGTGGGGCTTAGATGGAAATAGAAGATCATTAAGCCAGTATTCGAGTTCAGAAATAGTTTACATCAGCTAAATTTGATTTCAAGACACTCAATTACGAATAAGAATACTTTGCGACAAATCCTTTAGACTACAGGAAATCGAATAATAGATGAGACTTGAGACTAGACTGCAAAAGTGCTATGGGCGCATATATGATAAATGAGAAATTTCATTACCCATAGAAAAATCATAACATAAACTGGAGCTTTCCTTGAAACGAATTAATAAAATTATTATTTGAAGTTTAATATGCGCATTATTTCTTTTACTTTTGATCTATAATTTCACTTTCATATTTTTCTTGAGATTGTGTGTTAGCTACTTTTCTATTGAAAATAATAAATTGGATTCAGCATAATTAATCCTTCGGCTCAGCCCTAAAACTCTAATATGTAACAACTACTACTACATCTCTTGAAATTGAAACCACATCTTCAAATAAATTCTATTTTAGTTCCCACGTGGGTTTAACACGTGATGGAATGTAAAGAAAGATTTTAATCCACAACTACATACATATTTGCATGGATTACGTTATTAAAACTTTGATGGTGAAATCTTAATGTCAAATTGAAAAACTCAACCAAGCATAATCATTTAATCAGATTATGTTGGAGTTGGAGGATCCACAACACAAAGCAAGTAAACAATTTAGTTTAAAAATTCTTAGTAATTTTTGCTCGAACCAAAATAAGTTCACCTTCATTTATTAAACACGTCTAGATGATGAACATAATAATATGTCAGTGACTAATAAAGACTGTGAAAGGAAACCTAATGAAAATCAATTACAGTCTATAGTGTAGTCTACGCCTATTAGTTAAAGTTAGACAAAAAGTTGTCCCTTGATGGTGACTCTGGCTTCACCAGCCAGATTAACTCTGTCTCCGACAAGTGTGCAGTATACGTTTCCCCCACGTTGAGAATGTTGCCGTCCCAGTAGGGTTCCAACAACAGAATTTCCTGCCTTCAAACCCTTCTCAAATTCACTAGTCCAATAAGGCGTGAGAACTGTATGAGCGAGACCGGTTACCGGATCTTCATCAACGCCATCCCAAGAGGCAAAGTATCGTGAATAAAAGTGAGGCTTAGACTCCTCAAGATCTCCAGGTTTTCCTTCCCCTTTCAATGTGACAATCACCCCACGAACCTCAAGGTCTCCTGTTTTGATAGACAGTTGTTTCTTAAAATCTGGGGAGACAGATCGCAACCTCTCTGCGGGTGGAGAGTCGCTGTCACTCAATCTGAGCAACAATATTTTTGCTCCAGGTGAAAACTTGACATCAAGAACAGATTCAGGAGAAAGTTTCTCTCCGAGAGTCGCAGAAATAATTTCGTTTACCCAGAGGGAATCATTTCCGCTTCTTTTTACATCGTGTGCCGGGTTGGAGGGGAAGTTGAGGGTGATTCGTCCATTGTCCTTGCTGTATGCAGCTCCCAATTTCCCCTTGTACTTTGATTCAAAGTTAATGGTCATCGTTTTGACTTCTGGATCGAGAAACCGATCCGTGAGCTGAGCTTCAACCAGGGCTTTTGTTGAAGCAACTGTGGCATGACCGCATAGCTCAACCTCAAGCAAAGGTGTGAACCACCGAAGAGTTCTACGGTGGAGCTGCGAGCCCTCTGCCGTCGTAAGCCTTTCTCCTTTTTTCCAGCCGTATGAAACGAACGCTGTCTCACTCAGGTTTATTTCAGATGCGATTTTTTGTTTCATGTCGTCTGGAATGTCATCCTGGAAATTCCAAGAAATTATTTTTTAGGCTCGAAAGTAATGAAAAAGTGTAAAATGAACTGTTTCAGTTTACATCGTAATCCAAGATACACACAGCAGCTGGATTTCCAGTAAATGCTGAATTTTCATTTGTAGTAAAAGCATCTACAAAATATACTGGAACGAGGTGGGATGACATTTTTGCAAAGGCGTAAGTAGACGAGCTTTTAAACAAAGTTTTTGCTTTAAAAAAGTTTACTTTTTCGTGACAAATAAAAAGTCAAACCAGAAATAAGTCTGAACTGTGCCTACACTTCTAAAACCATTCTGAGTTTGGACATTTGCAAAATTTGGAATTTAAATTTGACTTTGAAAAATTCTCAACTTAAAGACTTGAGTTGAGCTACTACTGCACGGGATTTACTTTTCGCATCTGCTTTTGAAAGCTAAACATGTGAGCTTGGATATCTTTATCCCTCTCTTGTTTGTCAAATATTATGCGGCTCACAAGAGTCATAAGCAGATTTCAATTTTAAATTAGGGTAAAGTAAAGCGGACTCGAGAAATGCCTCACATCATGTTAGCTCTTTAGCAATACCCAAGTACGAAACTAAACACTTAAAATTCATTTTCGTTGTTTTTCTTGCTAATGATGGCAATCGCCTATTGGAAAGTTTTAGATGATGCATGAAGAGGAATGTATTTTTAATGAGGATCTGACATAGTCAGCTTTAACAGACACATGTTTCAACATATGCATTTGGGTTTGTGAGCTTAAATCTGGGATCAATGCAATGCCTGTGAGTGATGTATGACAATGGATCCATCTACTTATTTCTTTTCAATAGGTATTCACTACTGGGCATGATGAAGGTCAAACATCTCACATCTATTATTGCTTCAATGGAGAAAATATCCATTTTGTTGAGACGTATGTTACATGTAAGTGGTAAGGAATCATGTTGAAATTGTACATGATATCATTAAATCGGTGGGATAACGAAAGCCAGGTAAGTGAGAAATAGGATCAATGTATTTTCGAAACATAATATAGATGATAATCATTAGTGGGTCTCCACAAATCAATGATATGTGGATGATTGGAGAGGTGTGAAAATTTATGCTAATTGAATTGCATTTCCACTAAAGTTAGAGTTTGTGACTAATTTATGCTTTGAAAAAATACATTTGAAAAATAACATGAATTTTCTACATTACCATATAATCTATCTACTTTACTATTGAATCGTAACGTTTTTTTTGTCACAGAATCAGACCCGGTCTGAGGACGAAATGGGAATACAGGATACAGGTTTGGATACACGACAAAACAAAATGATAGGTTGGTTTATAAATACATAGGTACATTTAGTTGACTTGCTCTTGATTGGGACGGCACAGTTCTTTGAATTCTCTAATGAGAGGATCTCACAAGCGAATTATTTAATAATTATTAATTAGTAAGGGAAATTGCTAGAACAAGATCTTCTCTCACATTCAAAAAACCGTATATAAAACGTTATTGCGTTACCTTCTCAATATATATTGATGTGTTACTGACTCAATGTTGCCTGGTTTATTCACTGGAAGTGAAAGCAGGCGGAAATTATCTCTCAATTGTCTTCAAAAGTAATAAACGAATCCACGCGAATTGTTCGTATGTACTTTCGGAACATTTAGGACTAGCTCAACGTATTTTTATTGACGTCATCTCAGCTTTATTTTCTAATTATTTAAGACATAAGTAGAACGAATGAACATTAAATCTAAAACCTTTTTAAGGTCAAAGTATGTTGTTGTAGTTGTGATTGAACTTAAAACATTTTAAATTTTTACATGACTGTATATTTTATCAAGCTTAAAAGTATTTTGAAATATTTATTTACTCTTCTTTCCTTGAATTTTGTCCTAATTCAAGGGTTGGTCGACGGACTTGTCCCAAGTTGCTGTAGTAGGCAATATTCCGGTCTAGCATTGCAACTACCTGCATATTTAAAAGTTATGTGAAATTTAGGAAGTGTTACATAAAATTTATTTATATTTACAAGGCGTATATATAGCTAACATCTCTACATTCCGATCAAATATAGTATACCAGTTTTAAGTGATTTCGTTCATACATTTTGATCAAGTTTTACGATAAATATTTTTAGGTACTCATTTTATTTAACAAATTTCTTAATCCAAATATTTAGTTCCTGATCAACATCCCCTTCTGGATTTTCTTCCTCTTCTTCAGGAGTATTATCAATAGTACCACTTTCCTTACGACCGTTGTAGACAAGCAATCCACCAATTCCCACCAGGCCCAAACAACCAAAGAGATTTAACCACCGAAGGAAAGGCCATAAACCGAGGAAGCTAGACTGGGCTCGGATCAAGATCATGTTCAATGTGTCCAGTGTCGCTTGCTGAGAACGTGAATTTTTAAAATTCGCAATCACTTTGGAAAAATATGCATAATATAATATAATATAAAAATAGCTTTATAAATTCCTACCTGTTCAATCCATGCAAGTGGAACGAAAGCATGAGAAGCATTCGCAAAGGAGGGCATGGAAGGCCATGGTTTGAGTTCAATGCTCAACTGCATAGTCACCGAAGCTTGAACAGTGACGCCTGTCATCTACATGAAAATTTTTACATTCTCTCTTATTTTTAGAACTGATCGATTGCTACTTAAGGCATTCACATCTGGCATCCAATTTTCAGTTTTTGACTTACAGCATGAATATCAATGAAGCCACCATGGATCGCCGGTTTGGGATTCAATCCATTCACTTTTTTCCTTATGTTCGCATCGACTTCCAAAAAGTGTGGCTTGCTATACATGATCGGAACGCCTGGCAAACAATTGCTTTCATTATTTCCAAGGACTACATTTCTTCATCTCAAAAGCAAATTCTGTGTTTGACATCTACCACTTGACCACTTCACCATAATTTACCTTGGTAGCATGCTGCCAAAGTGGCCATTCCATGAATATCACATCTGTCAAGATTATCATACGGACAGAAGCACCAAAGGTCTGGATTTTCGTAAGGTGTCAGTATGTCAGGAAAATGATATCTGGAGACCGGAATGTCAAAAGCCACTGTCTCGTGACCATATTGCCATTTTACTGAACGACATAACTCAGGCACAAAAATGTACAGATCAGTGACACCGGGTTCGACGAAACTGTGGGGAAAGTGAGACTTACAGAAACACGCATACAATTTGCTATAAATTATGCTTCGGATATTTTACGGTGGGTTTAGCGTTCCATCGCTGCCGTTGATAGCATTGCAGTACTTGTGCTTGTGAAACTCCAACTTGCTCTTATTCTGGTAGGCTACCAACTGACCGAATTCTCGATAGTTACGAATTCCGGTATGTACTTCCCACCACTTGTCCAGAGTTCCATTTTTCTGTCACAAACAAATTTCCAAATTCTTCTGAGAAAGCTCTTAAGATGAAATAAATTATTCATGCCTTTTATTACCCCTTTGAAAAGGGCAAACTTTCCATCTTTGAAATCATCGGGGAGCTGTATGTCTCCAGCTTGTTGCACCAGCGGATCCTCCAGTAGCTCAACATATGATTGAATAGATATTCCATCAAAGAACAAGTCTTTAACCTTGTCCGTCCTATACAGCTTTTCTCCTTTGTCCGCTAGCATACTATCCAGAGTTTCCAGCAAGAAATCCACATCCGTAAATTCATGGGCAACGTGCGACACCCCCTAAAGTTAGATTGGCATAAGGAAATGTGCTCTGTCAAAAGCTTCCGGTGTATGACATTGAGAATCACGCTTAATTTCATATTAGGTACTTTAATGACATGTTTTTGGAAAGAGTTGATTTAATGACGATGTTTGCGGAAGGTTAAAAATTGAAGCGTGGGAATGTATAGTTCTATTTTTGATGAAATCGGCTTTGAGTGACAGATTTTACGGATGTATAATGAAACTACAAATTAAAGCATCAAAACATGTAAGCTAACAAGGCGATTTCCATTTACGTCATTGATCAATCAATTATTCTAACATGTCTATGCTTGCAATCTCACTTTCCCCCAAGCTCCTGAGGCTTTGAGTAAATTGAACATAGGTATTTCAGTTGGGTAATTTTATGTAAGTATCTGAAAAGTCGATTTTGAATTTTGTCTAAATAAAATCGATTAAGTGAATAATTGATTTCCTTATTGGAAAATTGAAATTGGAAAAGAGAGAGGGATCGACGGATTGTCCCTAGTCTACAGTAATATTTCTTGTTTATTGAAATACCTACTCTCCTTCTATGTACGACTTACTTAGGAGAAAGCAAATCTTACCACAAAAATGACGTTGATGAAAGTTATTAGGTCGTCTTCCCTCCCCTTCGACATCTCTGGGACAAAATAGTATGTTTTTGAATCCTGAAAAATGAGTAACAGGGCTAAAATGCTTGGCGTTCATTTATCTATATCACATCGACAGGCTCCTTAAGTTCAAACACTTTTATAAGTATTTGTCACGTGACATTTGACATTGACAAACAACGCCCTTATTTTAGATTCGATCTTGTTTCTCTGGTCGTTTACCAGAGAATAACGAAACTTGTTGGAAGATGCGATACCATCGACAATGTCACGTGAAAAAGGCCAAAGCCCTATGACATTGTTAACGTTTACCTGGTATATGTAGGTGTCAACTTGCTCGTTAGGAATGAAATTATGTTTGTCGTAATCAATCCTTCAAATAAAGCATCACAAGTAAAGAATTAAACACTCACTTTGTGGTGCGGATAAAACAAAAGAATGTATTTTTTTCATAAGAAGTTACATGTAGACAGGAAGGGGAATCTATACAAATTAAAAAATACACGGATTTTGCGGATGTATTTTAATGATCGTTTGAGATTCGAGTCATACCGTCTTCCACATATTCCAAGTAATGGACCCTGGCACCAATCTGAGCATCTTTTCGACATAACATATAAAAAATAGTTTAGGTCACGGTCACGTGTAGCTGTGAATATCAGATATCAGATTGCCATGAACCTGGAACCCTTACCTTTTTCACAATCGTTCTCACAAGAAAGTCCATTCCACCCCATCCCATCACAATCGTAATGAAGGAACCGATTACCCCAAGAGAAGATCATGGCCTTGTGAAAGTTTTCCGACATTAACAGAGCTCGCATAGTCATGATGAATCGGTGTTTTTAGGCCAAAGGCCTTAAAATTTGAATCAAACAGATATGAGGAAAGATAAAACAATATATGAGGTTTTGTGAAATTCAAATTGATGATTGAAGCAAACTTCTAATCACAGACTGTCAAAATGTTCACGGAAGGTTTTCAATATTCTGTAAAAAGAATAGTGTGCTGGTGAAGTTCAAAACACGACTACTAATTTTTTTCAAATTCCAACCACTAAAAACAGACATTTTTGCTATGGAAGACTTTAAAAACTTACTTATTCCATATCATAAAAATTGCAGAAGCTGGTTAGAAAAAAATACATCGATATCTGCTTCCTCATTCTTTTTGCGTTCTTTCTAAAAGTCTCCGCCCAGTCCCGATTTTACAAAATTGAAACCCTTAATATTTTTGATCGCCATGAAAATCGTAAACGATATGGATATTTGATAGCATAAATGGGCACATTGAATTACATTTGATGATAGATATGATGCTACCATGTTGGTAAAGTTTAATTCACTCGACTTTTTTATGCATTTTTTATTACAAATGAATTTCAATTGAAGGATTACGTAGTCTGGTAAGGTCTAGCAAAAAGATAAAAACAGCATAAAACACTTATTGTCAATACTCTCACATGTTAAGGTTTAAATGGGTGTGCATAGATTTTTACTACTTTAAAAAAGTGAAGAAAGTACATAAGTACTTTTAAAAAATAAGATTAAAAGAAATATCCGAGCTTGTTTTCGTTCTTCCGGGATAAAAAGATAAAAAGAAGGCGGAGAAATAAATAGCTAAGCTGCGTATGGCATATGAATTGAACTTACATATTTTTTTTTACTATTGAACCCAAAAATAATCAGTAACTTCTTCATTATCAATTTTTCTTTAAAAAAAATACCATCGACTGGACTACACATTGATAAGCTCAAATGATATGGTACTTTTAATAGCGAGTTACGTGCATTTATCGTATCGATGTGCAATAAATGTTTTTTTTGGTACATTTATGTCATCTCTTGTAAGTACCAAATTAGACTCATCGATAGAAGAAATATATTTATGCAACTACAAATGCTGCCATTACTTCGGTAGTGAACGCTTCCAGTAATCCATCTCCATCTTGGAAGCAGTGATTAAAATTGGAACCTGGAATTGCCGTGGCTTTAAATCCAATGGTGGATGACTGGAGAGCACTATTGCTGATTACGATATTTTTGCTATACTGGCTTCACGAAATGACTGGAAAATGCCTGTAGTCCTTTCCAAATGATACATTTTAGAATAAACGTATACGTTCAGCAGGAATAGACAAACTACTAGATTTTGCACTATTGGTGTGCTATTGGGAACAACCCTTACCTGACCCAAGAAATGAATGATTTTGAGCGTACTACTATTTATGAAAGAAACAATAAATACGTACATATAAAAACAATATTGTTTGAAATTCGAATTAATTCATTTCAGGATTGATACAATAAGAAGTACGTCAACATTTTCCACTGTTGCTCGGATTGCATTTAATTTTTAAGAAAATTTTAAGTTTCCTCTGGATAAAATGTTTTGGTAATTTCCAAAATGGATGTAGGTATGGACACTTTGGGACTCAATGAGGCATCACGCGATCTGGTACTTTTCCTAAGACGCCTCTGTAGCAAACTATTTGTGAACTGGATGTAACTTGGACTGCTTTCATTTCAGTACATTCCACCTTTTATATCGCCTTTTCCTCATCATCACCGGTGAAGACATCGATTTTCTTTACGGCAATGCTAAAAATTTTCGCGAGGAGTTTGAATTTGAAATTCATTAACATCGACAGAATATAAAATCAAAAGCAAAGTTTCTCGAGAT